>PVIJ01016694.1:0-31877 GCA_004024925.1 Scalopus aquaticus | reverse complement strand
TCATGGATTGGAAGGATTAATATTATCAAAATGGCAATCCTACCAAAAGCAATTTACAGATTCAATGCTATTCCAATAAAAATCTCAATGACATTCTTCAAAGAAATAGATCGACTACTGATGAAATTCATATGGAACCACAAAAAACCTCGCATAGCTAAAGCCCTCCTAACTAAAAAGAAAGAAAATGGAGGAATTTTGCTCCCTGATTTCAAACTATATTACAAAGCCATAATAACTAACAATTTATTTTTAAGAATTTGTTCAAAGAAAATAGTTGCTGAAGTGAGTATACAAGAATGTTTATCAAGGTGTTGTTCTTATGTGAAATAAAATGGGTATCTGCTTCAATGTGTACTCATTAAATAAATTGTGGTACATAATTTTGATGGAATTCTAAGTATCCTTGAAATGATTATTTGGTTGTCTATTTTTGATGAGACTATATAATAACTATGATTAATTCAAACCATAATTTTAAGAAAACATGCATATTTGAGTCAAATTTGATTAAAATACCTATACATGTATTCATTTATAGATTTATACACATAGAAAAAAGGCTAAACAACATAATGTTAAAAATGGAAATATTGGTTAAAGATATGTATTTTTTTGTCTACTTTTGCTTATCTCTATCTCATAATGTGAAATGCTCTTCTTTATGTGAAGAAATAATGAAAGTTTGAAAACCATCTAACCTGAGATTTAAGACAATCTTGTCATAAGAGAACATAAATATTTATTCTACTTTTTCTAAAGGCACTGTATTTGTACTAGAATATTTGGAAAGAACTATTCCTTCTTGATATAACAGTTCATTCTCAAGAGTAATGTCTTAAAATCTGGCAATGGTTTATCTCTGAAAGTTTGTATTATTATTAGATAATTACAAAAGCATGGTTTTATTTCTTTTAAAAAATGTACTTTTCTTAATAATTTTAAAAATTTTTATTCATACCTTTTACATTATTGTGTATTCCCCATAGATTACCCACCACTGATTCACCCATGAACCATCACCATAATCCCTTGTCCTCTTTTCTCCCCCATTTTGAGCCCCTTCCCTCCCCCTCCCTTGCTGAATGTCTCTTTCTTATTTGATTCTCCTATGTTCCTGTTATAAGTGAAACCATTCGATACTTTTCTCTTTCTTTCTGGCTTATTTCGCTGAGCATGATCCCTTCTAACTCCATCCATGTTGCTGCAAATTGCATGTGTTCATCTTTTTTGAATGCTGAATAGTATTCCATTGTGTATATGTACCACATCTTCTTAATCCAATTGTCTATTTTTGGGCATCTGGGTTGTTTCCATATCTTAGCTATTGTGAATAATGCTGCAATAAACATAAGGGTGCATCTATCTTTTTGGATTAATGTTTTTGTGTCCTTTGGATAGATTCCCAGAAGTGGTATTAATGGGTCATATTGAAGCTCCATTTTTAGCAATTTGAGGAACCGCCATACAGCTTTCCATAGTGATTGGACCAGTTTGCATTCCCACCAGCAGTGTAGGAGGGTTCCTTTTTCTCCACACCCTCTCTAACATTTGTTGCTCCCTGTTTTTTTAATACGTGCCATTCTTGCTAGTATAAGGTGGTATCTCATTGTGAATTATGGGGTGGGCATGGTGGTGTAAAACACATATGAAGAGGTGTGAACCTATGCTCCCAAATCATATACAATATTGTAAACCCTCGTTAACGCAAAAAAAGTACATGCAAATAAAAATGCAAATTAATTAAATGATGCATAATGTTCCTGAGGAGATAATATACTGGCTTCTCAGAAAAGCATTCCTTGTTGGTATAAACACTGTCAGCACAGTGGTTTTCAACATGTGATCACTGGATCATATGGGAACTTATTGGAAATGTAAATTTGGGTATATTTGCATGTACTTTTTTTGCGTTAACAAGGGTTTACAACATTGTATATGATTTGGGAGCATAGGTTCACACCTCTTCATATGTGTATTACACCACATGCCCACCCTGAAAACACTCATACTCTTCTTAGAAGTTTCCGGAAAAGTGAAAAGGTGTTCTGCCGTAAGAAGCAATAGATCTTGATTAATCCTTTGCAAGTAATTTCCTGTGTGAATTTAGAAAGTCTAGTACTCTGGTTTTAGCCTGGTTTCTTCATATATAAAATGTGGCAGGAGCAGAAGAGCATGGTAGCCTCTAATAGTTGTAATATTCTACAAATCTATGATGCATTTAGAAGCCAAATTATTTTCTGAGAAATTTATGATGATGTATGGAGGCTAAAACAAAAACAAAACAAATCCAAACTCTCTAATCCTTCTACTCGATGTTACTTGCTGTTGATACTTCTCTCCTTTAGTATGATTTCTCCCTTAATAATTTTTTTTCCTTAATACAATTTTAAAATAAATTATGTGTTAAATATCAAAAGATATTTGAAAGTTGGTATGCTTATGACACCTGGTGGTCAAGTCAAATATCACGGTTACATTTTAGTCCCCTGATAGCATTCCCTTCCTCTGAATGGGATATCCCCACCCCCCATTCATCCATTCATCTTGTATTTCGGTCATTCACTCAACAATTAGTGCATCCTTAATATATCAACAACACTTTACTGGATGCTTTATCATGGAGGAAAGGAAGAAATGAGAGAATGAGTTTTTGAGTTGTTATTAAGAGCAAAATAGATCTTTTGGAAAGGCAAGCCACCACAGTATGCTAGGTGTGTTAAGTTCACTCTCCCTAAAGAAAATTATCAAAACTATGGTTACTATGGGTTGTAGCAGTGACCTATTGTTTGGCAAAGTCAGGGAAGTCTTAGAGGAAGTGAGTCTTGCCTTTCTTAGGGTCTCTGTTTCTCCTTCTGTGAAACATTGGTAATGTTTTATTTTTGTATAAGATTGCCATGAAGGACTGATTGAAATTGTATATAAAATACATCTTGTCCAAAATAGGCATTCAATGACTGTTAATTATTATTATTACAAAACCAAAAATGATCAGGGAAGACTTCAAGTATATTAATTATTTCTTTAATTTTATTTCAAGAATAATTCTGGTTCAAACTTACACTTTTTAATTTAGACAAAGTATACAGAGTACAAGTGCAATTATTTTAGTTCTGTGGACAATTAAGAAAGCATCAAGGAAAGACAGTTTGCTAGACTAACTTGTGTATTCAGTAAAATAGTCAACTCACTAAAGAGAATTCAAAGCAGTTGTTTACCTGAATGAGTTGGTTGTTTGATTGCAATGAACTAGCAGTTAGTAAATGCAGTCTATATGAGAGCTTCAACTATTCAACACAAAGACATCAAACATGTTTGGACTGTGTAAGAGATATATGGGTTGATTGAATTTTTACCCTTTTCAATTGATAGGTACTGTTTTAGATCCTATGATGTTTTCAATCATTAATGTTAAGATTGTCTCTCATTTTCCCTTAAATTACATAAAATGTAAAGCAAACTGTCTTTACAAGCGATAAAAAGTACAAGGGATTAGTAAAATGCCAGTAACTCTTTTATGTCCACAGTGTGATATATCAGCCATATTTCACAAAAATATCAAACTTTTGGGGTAATAAAACTGTCATTATCAAGGGTAAAATAAATTGCACTTTGGTGGCTTTGTCTAAAAGTAATAATATTCTTTTTAATTTAAAAACATTATTATATTTGATTATATATTTCAGTTTAACTGTCTCTTTAAAAAGTATTTTGGCGCACATCTAATTGCAATGTTTTCAGTTGTTCTTTTTTTAAAATCAACTTTCATTGATTTGTCATTTGTTTACAAAACTATATAATTGGGGGGGGGTGAGCTTCGTACTTTCACATATGTATAAGCTTCATTCACCCTCTCAAAGATCCAGTGTTATTACACTATCAAACTGATTCCTTCTACCCTTTCTTCTCAACATCCTTCCCCTCTCATAACCACCATATTTTTCTCAGACTAAGAGTTATTTTTGTTGCATTTTACCAATTTGTTTTCTTTAGTTATTTATATTCCACATATGAGTGATACCACTTGATAATGATCTTTTACTTTCCCACTTACTTTGTTTAGCAAAATCACCTCAAGTTCCATCCATGTCACAAAAAGAACAATTTCATAAAAAGCTTACTATTCTGGTCCAAAAGAAGGCAAAGAATAAGGACCACATCATATTAGGAGAAAATACTTAACCTGGGTAAAGGAAGTTTTAAGAAAGAATTGCACTGCCATATACAGATATTAAAAGAGTTTCATGTGTAACAGAGAGTAGACATTGTTTTATTTGGCTTTGGGCAGGCAGAACCAGGTTGCAAAGAAGGGATAGAGATTTTGACTCACTAGACAGAAGGGCTTTTTCACAATTATGATTATTAAAAATGTAACCATTAATAATTTTTTTCTGTCCTAAGAAAAGCTGATAGCGGTAACTCCTTTTGCTGCATCTCTCACGAGATGAGCTCTAGTCTGTCACATGTTCTGGTAGTTGCTTGAAATGGTTGCAAGGATAGGCTCAAAATGTAAATGTCTAAGTTACCATGACTTTATTAGTAAGAAGACATTTAAAGTTACAGAAGCTTCTAGAAAGCTCTATGATATATAAGTAGGACTAATTTTGCTCTTAGTCAAATTCTGAAGGAGGCAGTGGTTATCTGAGTTATACAATCTGTCCCAAGCCCTTATCCGAAGCCCTACCCCACCTCTTATCACATATTTCATTCCCAAAGGTTTGTAGATTCACCTCAGTCATCACCTAATCCTTGCAGTAGTCCAGCAGTAGTCAGCCAGCATTGTAGTGGACCATTTTCTCTGGTATCTTTGTTCCATTAATGTGATATCTTGATGAAAATGTTCGCCATGTTCATCACTAACCATACAACAGTTTTCAGGGAAGAAACCCAGATGGGAATGAAGGAAGTGGATCTTCAGAGACATATTGCAGCCAAGTATCTGATACTGCATCATCATGTCTTCTCCTAGTTCCTTGTAGTTTTCTACCCTACCATTCCCAAGAAAGTTTGTAGACAATAGGTGAAAAGCATTCCATGCTTGTTTCGCACACCCTGTAGCAAGTTGTTGAATGGTCATCTTTGAAGAGCTCTCGAATCTGAGGAGCCACAAAAGCTCCCTCTTTAATCTTTGCTTTGCTGAGTCGAGGAAATTTTTCATGCAGGTATCGGAAAGCTGGCGAGGTCCAGTTTATGGCTTTCACGAAATTCTTCATCAAACCTAGTTTGATGTGAAGGGGTGGTAGCAGGATTTAGTGAGCCTCGACCAGAGCTAGGTGCTGGATATTCTTCTCTCCAACTGCTACATTTTGTTTGCGAGACCATTCCTTCCGCAAGTAGTGCAATTCACTTGCTCGGCTATCCCACTCACATAAAAAACACATGTGTTTTGTATATCCCTGCTGCAGTCCCATTAAAATGGCAACTAGCTTCAAAGCACCACAGACGTGCCAGCTGTACTTGATATACTCAATGGCATTTAGTAGCTGCTTTAAGTTATCATATGTCTCTTTCATGTGGACAGCATGCGCTACTGAAATAGATGGAAGACGGTTTCCTTTGTGCAAAAGTACAGCCTTAAGACTCAGTTTCAAAGAGTCTAGAAGTAGTCTCCATTCATGTGGGTCATGAGTGATTTCTAAGGCATTCATGAGGCCCTCAATCTCAGAACAGAATACCAGAATACTTTCCTTTCTGAAGAAGGGCTCCAACTGCTGGTGGCGCATTCAATAGAAAGTCATTGTGACATCTTCTTCTAGAAGATTCCATTGTTGGAGTTTTGATCCTAGCAATTCTGCCTTGTTCTTGGATAAGTCCAAATCATGAACCAGGTCATTTAGTTCTTCCTGTGTTAGTCTATGTGGGGTTAGTCTATGATGCACCACAGTGAAAATCTGGATCACCGCATGCTGTTGGAACAGAACAGGTCGGCTCACCCTTGTCCTCATCAGATGAATCAAGAGAATATTCTGCTGGAGGTTCAGGAATAGGAAGTCCCTCCCCATGTGGTACTGGTCTCAATGCAGACGGAATGTTTGAGACTATTCTCAACTTCTTTTGCTTCATTATTCCACCGGAAAGAGTAGGAACCAAGCAAAAGTAACAGTCTTTTATGTGGTTGCTTGGCTCTCTCCACTCCATGGGGACTGCAAACGGCATTGATGGTCTTTTGCCATTTATCCACTGTGAAAGCTGTGTTGTACATGTAGCACAGCATGTATGCGGGGCCCAAGTCGTGTCTTGGTCACCAACCTTGCATCTGAAGTAAAGATGATAAGCCTTCTTCACTTGAGAAGTGATACTTTTCTTCTGTTTGGCAAATGTCACTTCCGCATAAATAGAGCAGAAATTGTCCACGCTATTAATGCACTTTAGAGGCATTTCTGTTCTGTATTGTGCCTAAATGGATAAAACAATAATTGTTCTATGGAACAGTAGCTTAAACTGTCTCACACAAAGTCTGAAATATTTTCAATTCTCAACCTTTCCAACAGGGCTTTCTATAGTGCACTGCTGACGTCAGCTTACTTTAGCAGCTTCCTGGCAGTAGTATTGCATTGCATCAGAAAATGATGCAATCCACTCTTGATGATGTGTGCATGATGGTATTATGCAATGCGATGCAATATTACATCATTCTAGGCTGATTTAGGATGTTGTTGTAGTCCTACTGGATAAATTGACACGGTGAAACATATAAAATGAATTATATGAAATATCTTCAAAATGAGAACTAATAAAAATTTTTCAGGGTTATATTCATGTTCAGCACACCACGATACTACAGATTACGGACTTTTAAAGTCAGTAATGATGTCAATGTTGACCAGTGTAACAGGTAACTCACTTTGTTTGTTGGTTATACTTATAAGTCTAGTCCTGAATACTAAGGGGAAAATCTGACAGATTATTGCCACAATAGTGATCTTTTTGATTCCTGTAAATAACTTTTACAGTACTGTCATCCATTTGTAGATTGACATGATATTTTTTTCCAGTTTGCATAGAAAAGACCAACAGTGTTTATGAAAGCTCAGACTTGAATACTTCTTTAGTGGGAAACAAATACACTTGTATCCCCAAACATGGACTGGCATGTCTTGACCCTAATTTTACTTTTTTTTTCTGCAGAAATCAACACTCTGATGCTTTCCTTAAGGAAGGAAACTACATCCTCAAAATGGGAATTAACGGCACAAACAGTGCAAAAGCAAAGTGCACTGATCTTCAAATGCCGTTCCAGTACACTCTCTATGCAACCACCTACAGCCTTATTTTCATCCCTGGACTTGTGACCAACAGTGCAGCCTTGTGGGTTCTTTGTCGCTTCATCAGCAGGAAAAATAAAGCCATCATTTTCATGATCAACCTCTCAGTGGCTGACCTTGCTCATGTGCTGTCCTTGCCCCTCCGGATTTACTATTACATCACCCAACACTGGCCTTTCCAGAAGGCCGTTTGCCTGCTATGCTTCTACCTGAAGTATCTCAACATGTATGCCAGCATTTGCTTCCTGACATGCATCAGCCTTCAGAGGTGCTTCTTTCTCCTCAAACCTTTCAGGGCCAGAGACTGGAAACGCAGGTATGATGTGGCCATCAGTGCTGCCATCTGGGTCATCGTGGGGACCGCTTGTTTGCCACTTCCAATTCTAAGAAGCTCAGGCTTAGCGAACAATACTGAATTCTGCTTTGCTGATTTAGGGCTTCAACACATTAGCACGGCTTCCGCTATTGGCCTGGTAACTGTTGCTGAACTTGGGGGATTTGTATTACCTGTTGTAACCGTCACATATTGCACATGGAAAATAAGGAAATCTTTACAGGAATTCGAAGGTCCCCTTCAGAATACTCAAAAGAAAAAAAAGGCCTTACGGATGGTCCTGATGTGTGCAGTGGTGTTCATTGTGTGTTTCACCCCTTACCACCTCAACTTCCCATTCTTTATAATGGTGAAGCAAGGTGTCTTTTTGAACTGTTCCTTAATTAAGAGCACTCTTTGCTTCCACATCATTTCTCTGTGTCTTGCAAATCTGAACTGCTGTCTCGATCCAGTTTTATATTATTTTATGGCCTCAGAATTCCGTGATAGATTTTCGGAACATGATAGCTTGGTTCTTCTGTCATGTGTGAGATGCAAAGACAGTGCTTCAGAAAATCATCACAGACAAGAGGATTTTCAAACTGTCTCTCTTGAATTTTTGCGTAATTCCAAGACAATGTGATCAATTTATTTTAAATGACCTACATACTCTATCAATTTAGTTTTGCCCCCTTGAAGATTTCTCTTTAAAAATAGTGTTGCTAAGTACCTTAACAAAACATCACCTTTTTCTGTCATTCTCAAAATGATCCTTCTGAAAGAATTGTGTATGCCTATATTTTCTCTCCAAATGAAAACATATTGTTCTATTGAGCATATGAGAAAATATATTTCTTTATAGCAAGTGACGAGCAACAGAATGACGTGCATACCTGCCTTGCCCTCTCTTGCAAGAAAAAAAATGTAAATTGAAAACAGGTGGACATAAATGAACTTTCCGAATATTTAAAAATGTACAGGAAAACAAAATCATCCCAGATTTATTTAGAAAATATACACTACTTAAGAAAAATAGACTCAAGGGGAAAGGTTTATTAATATTGATAGAAGCCTTAAGAATTAATATCTTCATAACTTGGAGTATCTATGAGACTTCCCTTTTTTGTTTGGGGAAACAGACAATTCATCCTAAATGTATCAAAAGTATCTTAAGAGTCACACACATGAACACATGCATACCACACACAACACATACAACTTAAACACAAAAGAAATTTGTGTTCTGACATTTCACAAAACGCAGTTTTAAGGTTTACAGTAAAGGCTCTTTGCTTGGGTATTTGCGATTGTGTGTGATACGCACTTTTAAATATGTTGGCAGTGATTCAGTTTCGTGAATCACTTTTTTGTGAATTCACAGTTTTGTGAATCAGATTTTTGTATTTGTTTTGTTATATTTGTTATTTTGATTCTTAAAATCAACTGTGCCATGGTCTGCTTAGATTTATTTTTCAACACAACCTCAGTCACAATTTTACTTGACACATTTAAGCACTGAGTTAATGAAGAACCATACACATGCACATAGATTTAGTTGGATTTCATTTTTCACAAGTAAAGATATATGGAAGGAGTATTTGGCAAATTGAATCTTATTGCAAGTGCAGAATGAAAATTGATGATTTTTTAATTTCTGTGGTTAAATCATTTAGTAATACAAATCACTTTCTTTGGAAAATTTGAAACTTAAAATTTCATATATTAAGTTTCATTAAAATATTAGTTTAAGAAGCAGTAGTTTTATAAATGTATGAAGACTTACTTTCTTATATTTATAAGATTGGAAATTCACAAAATGTTTTATTTGTGTGAATTTTTTGTAATAGTGGTTGTCTAGCAAAACAAAAGCAGATAGCATTTACCTCAGTGATGAAAAAACAGGGTAAGGGCCTCCCTGGTGGCGCAGCAGTTAAGTGCTGCTCTATGGAGCTGTCGGCAGTGTCGAAGCGAGTTCGACACCCGGCCAGGCAGATTCCCACATGGCGCGGCAGACCTCTCCTGCCTTGCCCGCTGCTCCCCTCAGCAGTGTGTTTCCCTCGATCTGCCTGTTCTGCTCCCCACTCTGTCTCTGGTGAACCCTCTCGCTGCCCCGCGCCTCTGGTCTGTACCCCAGGCCAATGAATAAATAAATAAATAAATAAAGAAAGAAAGAAAGAAAGAAAGAAAGAAAGAAAGAAAGAAAGAAAGAAAGAAAGAAACAGGGTAAAACCTCAATTCTCTGAAACCCTCTAGGAAGGTATATTTTAGACTGCTGTTCTCTGTAGAAATAATCAGGTAGCTCCTCCTGAAGTACTCACATATTTAAAACTACATTTTAGGCACAAATGTTTCTGAATTTAAATTCTTTCCTGCTCACTTAAGCATTTTGTTTTAAATAAGGGAACATAGTGTATAAAATAAGCATTAATCCACATGCAAAGAACTAAGATCTTAATTCAGGCCTGTCCCTGATAAGCTATGTAACCTTGGACAAGTAACTTCTCTCCGGGTTTCAGTTTTATTGTCTGTCCATAAGGGGGGCTAGACTGGATAATCTCAAATCTCAAAAGTATATACATACTTTTTGGAAAGTGCTTTCTAAACACCAAAGCACTTTACAAATGTTTGTTTGTTGTTTTTGGTATTAATATTGTTATTATTTAAAGAACTTAGCTTTCACATTTTAATGTAATCTAATCTTTTTAGGATTACTGAGGGCCATTATAAACATCAGTTCTTGTGCTTTATATACTTGCTTCTCTCAGAGCTATGAAAATCTGTAGGATTGCCATACGTACACTAAAATGGCTCCATTAATTTTTAGTTCATGTATATATATATATATATATATTATATATATATATATACACAATACACACACACACACACACGTATATTTAATTTCATTTGTACTTCTTTCTTCACCTTTTCAGGTTCTGTTCTTACTTTTTGCCATTGTCATTGGGCCTGTCTAACAAAGCCCCTATCATTTCAACTACTTCTTTCTAATAGTTTGTAGCTTTGTAAACATACTAATCAAGTTAGATACAACAGTTTAAATTTAACAAAAAATAGTAAAATCTGCTTATTTTATTTTATTTTATTTGGAGAGGGTGTATGTTGAAAAGGGAAAATATCCAAAGTGCTTTTAGTTTACATATGCTTTTAGTTTATGAATTTTATGACACCTATTTGGTTATTGTTATTGAGGACTATTTTGCTTTCTTCCTGGCCCTGCCAGTTGTGTTTAGATAACTGAGGTTGCCAGATATTTGAATTTTTGTATAGCTGAGGTGTAACCAGTTCTTTTGTGTCACCTAAATTTTCTTTGAATGCAAATACTGTCAATTTACTATGTATATAGTATATAGATATATGCACTGCAAGTATATATATAGAACTATATACCTATATAAATATGTGTATATAATACATATAGTTAGATTTCCAAAATCATTACTTGTTCCAAGAAATAGTATATTCATTTATTCATTTGGGGTACAGTGTACTTTATTGATGTACATGAAAAGGGAGGGATTCCTATGTCCCTCCCCTTCTCTATGAGTCCTGGGATGGAACTGGGAGAAGGTCAGGAGCTGAATGAGTGTGAGAAGGACTTCGAGCAGCTGAGGTCCTCTCTATACCTCTTATAATCTTACTGGAGTCATTTGGACCATTAGGTCCACCGCCTTGTAGCTCTAGGAAATAAGCTTCACAAAGTGGTCATTGAGGACAATGCCAGGCCTAGCATCAAAAGTGGAGGAGTAGGTGTCAATACTAAAGTTGCAGAAGACACCCTGGTCCTCAGTGTAGCCTGAATAATTTGAGGGAGTCCTGTAACACCTGCTGTACAACCTTCTTAACACTTTGTGGTCCGCTCACGTATTAGTACGTGTTTTTGTCACCAGTATCAGGTGGCCGCTCACGTATTAATACGTGTTCATCTAGTCTCCGGTTTTTCACGCCAAGGTGGATTTATTTGGAACTATTAGGAGCTATTTCTTTGATCGTACTCAGTCTAGAAGCTTTACACATTGTTTTGGTGAAAGTGTAAGGTGCTTTATGAGAGAGATTACAGTTTTTTTAATGTCCAGTAGTTCAGGAGTTGTGTGTATTTTATTGAATGCTTATACCATTCATGCGGTGGCACAGAAAATGGCCGGCCCCAAGGGCTGGTAAATTTAAAGGGCACCGGCATTCAAAGTGTTAATGTCATCATATTTTGCAACTTTCTCCAGGTGATAAGTCTGATCCGACCACTAACACATTGGGGGTGGAGCTATGAAAGGTCATGCCAATGAGTTTCCTGTTCAGCTCAGGGATGATCTTGCCCACAGCCTTGGTGGCACCAGGAGAAGTGGGGATGATGGTCTGGACAACCCCTTAGTCATCATGCTAGTTTTCCAGAGAGGTCATTTATAGTCTTCTGGGTGTTAATGATGATATGGTCTTGAGTCCCTCCTTGGTGCCAGAGTCGTCATGCATGGCATTGGTCAGGGGACCCAATCAGTTGGTGGTTCAGGAAGCATTGCTGACAGCCTTGAGGGAGTTCACAAACTTCTCATGGTTCATGCCCATTACAAATATGGGGGCATCAGCAGAAGGGGCATAGATGATGGCCCTTTTGGCTACACCCTTCAAGTGAACCTCAGTGTTCTCCAAGGTAGTGAAGACAACATATTCAGCATGAGCACTGCCCTATTTGATGTTGGTGTAATCTCACTCCTGGAAGATGAAGATGAATTTTTGATTTGTGACAAACATTTTTGGGGGCAAGCAAATTGTCAGCTCCACTTCCCTACTTCACATTCCCCAAAATATTGAAGTGCAGGAGCTCCAAGAATGACAATTTTGAGTGTAACTGATTGTTAATACTTAGATGTAGTTGAGTTCTAGTACTATATCTGTTTTTCTTTTAAAAAAACTGTGATATTGAACAAAGCACTTTGCCACTCTGATGCTCTTTCCTCTGCCACTCTGATGCTCTTTCTTCATCTGCAATATGGTGATAATAGTCTCTTTCCTTTCTACTCAAAAGATTTTTGTAAGAATCCAATAAGAAAGGCTAAGAAGGCAGGGCTGGAAGCAGGACTCATTCCCCATGGCTACCAGGCGAGAGTGAGGTGAGCCAGGGAAGGGAAAGATTCTTTTTTTGCATGTGTGGTAGTCCTTTGAACTCTTAGGAATTTTAGATGTTGAAAACATTCCCTGCGCCTGGGATTTGATATTAAATGGTTCATTAG
This sequence comes from Scalopus aquaticus, assembly GCA_004024925.1. Taxonomy (NCBI): domain Eukaryota; kingdom Metazoa; phylum Chordata; class Mammalia; order Eulipotyphla; family Talpidae; genus Scalopus; species Scalopus aquaticus. Next base: position 19,056 of record PVIJ01016694.1, on the reverse strand, counting down.
GATCTGTTGTGGCTGGCCTTAGACATTTTTTGTTAACTGGTAGGAGTAAAATTTCATGTGATTTTGGAGTAGGAAGATTTTTCTTGGTGACTTTAGGATGCTGGTTCCATTGTGGCTTTTTAATTATGCAAAGCAAAGAATCCAGGAAAGGATTGCCAGAGAAGAAATAAAAAACTAGATTTTTATATGAAAGTATCCACCTTGATCCTGAAATAAATCAAACTAATGGCAACAGCAGCAGCTGAGCAATCTGGGGCATAGAAAACCCAAATACAACTGAAGTCAGTGTGAACAAAGCTTAGGGCAACTATCCAAAACTTTTTATGTACCATAAAGCCTTCAATCAAGTAAATAAATATGTGCAGATTATATTTTATTTATCTACTGCCAATATATAATATAATGGACGTACTTAAAATAAATCTAGTATGTTTCTTTTAAAAAGAAAGACTAAATGCAGATGAGAATTATTTTTAAACTATGATTATTAAAATATAAGGACATAGAAAGAGTGAGTACTAAGTAATGAATCAGTGAAAGGAGATACATTTCCTTCATAAAGCCATAACAACACACAGGCTATTATTAATGATTTTAAACAACCTGTTAGCCTCAGAAAATATGAAGGTTTGAAGTAGTTTAAGAGTCAAAGCAATGGTGACCGAGGACACTGAGAATAACAGAAGGAACCGTGTACCACATCATGAGTTATTTAGGGCGTTTTCCTTTCAGAAGAGGGAGTTATCATTAGGATTAAGGATCTCTAAAGAACTATGCCTGAGAGGAGGAAGCATGCATTGTACAAAAAGGAAGAATGATGTAAAAGATACATACAATTTTAAAAAAGAATTCTAATAGATTCTTTTTTTTTTAAGGCTAAATCTAAAAGATTAGCCTTAGGGAAACAATGAACATACAATATAGCACAGTGTTTCCCATGGATGAATTCTGTAGATGGAAATCAGGATTCCAGCACTTCGGGAAGGAATGGACTTGAAACAATTCTAGAGGAACCTACAGTTGTAAAGGGGACAACTGAGGGCGGAAATGCAGCGTTGTTTGGACATGAATTGATTTGTTGAAGAACATTAAAAAGCTCAAAGTGGGCCTCCCTGGTGGCGCAGCGATTGAGCGCTGCACTGTGGAACTGTCGGCAGCGGCGACGCGAGTTCGATGCCCAGCCGGGGAGGATCCCACATGGTGTGGCAGACCTCTCCTGCCTCGCCCGCTGCTCCCTTCAAGCAGTGTATCTCTGATCTGCCTGTTCTGCTTCCCACTCCGTCTCTGGTGAACCCTCTCGCCGCCCCATGCCTCTGGCCTGTACCCCAGATTGTATGTATATAAAAAAAATGTTTAAAAAAAAAGCTCAAAGTACTTTTTTTATTTAATGCAATTCTGTAATCCTTGGCCTGGCTAAATAAATTGGATAATCAAATCTGCAAATATGAAATACGAAGAAATAAAAGTTGACTGAAGAAACGTTGACCACATTTCTTTCTGCCTTTGCTCATATTGTTTCCCCAGCATGTATGTCACTTCTCCTCCTCTCCATCTATCCAAACTTAAAATTAGTTAAGATTCAGCATAAATTCTACTTTGCTATAAAACTGCATCATCTCCTCTATACAGTAAATTCCTTGAGGTCATACATCTAGAACAACACAGTATGTCATACTTTACAACATATTGAAATTAAATCCAATATCTTATAAAGATGTTAATAATCTCACAGTTACTGTTGCTAGATTAAGACTTGCCTATGTCTCTCTATGTTAGAATGCTTTCTGGATATGAACTATGGGTCTATTGATAAAAAATGATCATATAATTAATCTATTTCTCTCAGCCTCATGCAAAAAGTAGCTGTTTACTACTTTATTGATTTCGAAGAAAATATATAGTGATTATTTAGATACCCAAAAGACTAGTCCCTATAAAGCTACTATCAATAAATGTTACAAGGTTTATGTTCTCATTCCCTCTGTTAAAAGTGAAATAAGGGACTTAAAAGTGATTTCACCCCCTTCAACTTTATCGAAGAAAAACAAAGTTGTACAGTGTGATTATTTGCAACAAACACCTCCTACTAGAGTCACTGTACTTGGGCAGATTAGTTGAATTTGTTGAAAACAAGTGGGACTAAAGTGTTTCTGGCTCTCAGTTGAGTAGGTGACCATATTACATTAGACTGACTTTCGTAGTTCTGTAAAATGTGTTTGTAAGTTGTATATTAAACATATATGTGGAATCTAGAGAAATCAAACAAAGGATCAGTCAAAAGCAAACTGTAAGACTTACCCTTGAAAGCAGACCATAGATGTGAGACACTCAGTAGGGGAGAGGGTGGGAGAAGGGGAGAGCAGAGAGGGAGGAGGAGAGTGGGGTGCAATGTGGTGGAGGACTGTGGGTACTTTGGTGGTGAGAAACTATGGTAACTGTACCTGAGGGGAGAAATCTTATATTATGAAAAAACAAACAAAGTTGTTTAAGAAATAAATAAAAATAAATATTTAAAAAGTTACAAAATGTGGGCCTTCCTGGTGGTGCAGTGGTTAAGTGCTGTAGAGCTGGCAGCAGCGATGCCTGGTCAGGGAGAATCCCACATGGTGCGGCAGACCTCTAATGCCTTCCCCGCTGCTCCCCTCAGCAGTGTATTTCTGATCTGCCTATTCTGCTCCCCGCTCTGTCTCTGGTGAACCCTCTCGCCGCCCCATGCCTGTACCCCAGCTTGTATGCATAAATAAATAAATCTTTTTTAAAAATTACAAAATGTTTGGAAAAGGTTAATTGCTTCTTTCTTTGACGTGGTTATTGCTGTTAACAAAGGGTAATTAGTGCTTTCTTTTCTTGGTAAGGAAGTGGAGGTGTGAAAGAGTAGGTGCAGAATAAAGATAAAAGCTCACAAGATCAGTTACTCTTTCCTTCTACCAGCTTCTATATACTGAATTGTGCCTTTTATTTCCAATGAATTCAATAAAGTGTTGATAAAATTAGACATATGTGAATTTCACTGAAGATGTTTATAATGCCACCTTTGTGTGCTTCCACTAGTAGCCACAAAATCTGTTCTTGCCCTCACTTCCACTCTAGTTCCAGTTCTAGCGCGGCATTCTGTGTTTACTCTCTCTTCTCGGGATCATTTTTCTCCTTTGTCAGTCGTAGCTGACTGGTTAGATTTTCATTTTATTTTTGTGAGTTTGTTTTACCTGGAGATCAATAAGTTACTACCTTGATTATGTTCTAGGCTCTAACATTTGTGAAGGGGATTGCGTTAAGTGAATTAAGTCAGGAGGAAGATAACTTCATTCACATGTGGAATATAGAGAAACAAAACAATGGGCCCGATAAAACTAAATCAAAATAAATCCTAGAATTATGACTGTGGAATTCAGGCCACTGGAAGGGGAATGTGGAGGCAGGAACAAAGGAGGGTAGGGGGCGAATGATCTACTGTAAAGTAATAAGTGCGGTTGGTGGTGGGTGTGGTGTGGTGACTTCAAGTGAGCAGGTGTGTACCTATTCCCCTAAGTCATACACAATATTATAAACCAATGTTACCTCAATAATTACAAATATTTTTTAAATGATAAAGAAAATACAACCATCTATATTCCAACACTGAGAATTAAATCACTTTAAATTTCTGACATATTTTTAAAATGTATTTAATTGAAGTAACATTGGTTTACATCCCTGTATATGATTTAGCGTTACATGATCACACTCTTCACACTCTGCACACAGCACACCCACCACCAAGGAACCCATAGTCTGAATTTTGTTTTTTATTAGTTAGCTTTATGAATACATGAATACTTTCCTCACTTTTAAAAATTAAAATTTTTAAATATAATCATCACCTCCCTCCAATTTTGTATCTTGATCCTCTGGCGTTATACCTACAGACAACCATGATTATCAATTTATTTGCATTTTTATTTCTGTTTTTCAAGAAATATTTTATATTTTAAAAAGAATCTAAATACAAAGTAAAAACAAGAATAAAAATGAAATAAAGTTAGAAAAGATGTTAGAAAGAGAGACGGAAGGAAGGGAAATGGAAAGAATGAGGAAAGGAAAGGAAGAAGAAAGGAGAGAATGAAAGAGAGAGTTTCAGTTGAGAAGAAGGCATGTAATAAAGTTGTAGAAAGAAATCATTTCACCAGATCTCCCTACACCCTAACCTTGGGCCCAAACTAAACTTGAGTCAGCAAAACGGCAATAATTACCTCCAAAGAGAACTCGAATTGTTTACAGTGTGCCATGCCTGGGTTCTGTCCTATTTTGGTTTCCTCTCTGGTCTTGACTTTGTTATGATCATTATGTGAAAAGAAGCTGCCATAGAGGAAAGAGCACCATCCTGGAAGTTCAGAGACCCAAGATCTATCTAGTTCATGTTCTGCTGCTCATTTCCTGTGGCCTGAATCAAAGCATTAGCCCTGGCTGGACTTGTTTCCTCTTATGCCAAATGAGAGAGATGAACTTCATGGTCTCTCTGATCCTTTCTAGTTCTCTTCCATTCAGTAGCTCTGAAAAGGAATGTCAGATGTTCTCAGAAATTCAAGACACACTGATACAAGTGTGTGTGGCATGGGGAAGCAGTAAATCTCGAGGGCAGATGAGAGAAAACTCTACAGAAGTTTATGGTATCAAAGAAACAAAGATTAAAGGCTGTTATGTTTTACATCTTTTGATGCTATAGTGAGCACCCCCCTCCTTCATTCTGCATTATGTGACCTCAAGCAGAACATAAGAAGCAGTACCATAGCCAGGAGACGAGTAGTGAGATGCAACCAGGGAACAAACCCAAATCCAGTTAAACTGGGAAGTAGGAAATAGCTATTACCTTTTCCAGGAAGTTCTATTTAAAATGGCTTCATGGGGCCTCCCTGGTGGCACAATGGGGTTAAGCGCAGCACTGTGGAGCTGTCGAAGGCTGCGACACGGGTTCAATGCCTGGCGGGGGAGCTTCCCACATGGCGCAGCAGACCTCTCCTACCTCGCCTGCTGCTCCCCTCAGGAATGTATTTCGGTCCATCTGTCTGTTCTGCTCCCCACTCTGACGAACCCTCTCACCACCCCACACCTTTGGCCTGCACCCCAGCTTGTATACGTCAATAAATAAATCTTAAAAAAATAAAATAAAATGGCTTCATACACCTGAAGAGTGTTATTCTATACCTCAACATCATCATGTGCAGTGTTACAAGCCATTGTGAAATAAATAGATAAATAAAATGGCTTCCAAACACTAATGCAAAGCTCAGGTTGGAAGCAAAGTACAAACCACAATTTCATTTTGCTTATAAAAATAATGGGGAGAAAACATACCAGCGTCTTAATAGTGGCTATCTCAGAACAAAAATATTTTTGTTTTCTTTTCCATGTTTTTATTTTTACTTATTTATTTATTGAAGAACAGCACTGATTTTGCATGAGTTTTAGTAGCAAATACAAAGCAAAACAGCTGTTGCCTCCATGTTAGTACAATTGTAAACAATAGCTTTTTCTTTCCTCTTAAAGTTACAAAAGTGTGTCAGATGGACAGGATAAGAAATTTTAATATGTCTAAACTCCCCTCCCCCAAAGGCACTAGTATTGTTGCAGTTTAAAGGTGTGTGTGTGTGTGTGTGTGTGTGTGTGTGTGTGTGTGTGTTTTCAAATACCCTTCACCCACACGTGCCCTAGTTGTCATTTCAAATCCCGGGACTTTCTTCATCCAAGAGAGTTTGAGGGAGAATTTCTCCTTTGAGACTTTTAGCACAGAAGGGCCATTTTTATTGGGGTAGCTGGTATTCTCATTGATCTTTCTGCCACTGGATGAGTAGGGAAGCCTTTATTAGTAGTTCTTTATTAGTTCTGAGGACCTTGGACAGTGATGGATTTCACTTCTGTGTATGCCCGGGCTGTCCTCTTCCAGCTCTCAGCTATTCCCAGACAGCTTGTAGCCAGCAGATGGTGGCTGAGCCCCAAACACAGCACGGCAGTTGACCTACACGGTTCCCGCCTTGTGGGTCTGGGACAGACAACTTGGTCTTGTCCAAGTCTTTTGTGAAGAATGTTGGTAACCAGCCCTTTCTGGGGATCGTTGGCTCTCCAGCAACTCTTCTACGGTGTTGAACTTCAGGATCTGCATCAGCGGCCCACAGATCTCCTCCTCCGCCATGATCGTGCATATCTCCAAGCGCGGTGGGCTGGATGATGTAGCGTGGTCAGCAACAGCTCCTCTTTCACACAGCAGCTTCGCCCCCACTCCTTCCCAGATTTGATATAGGGAAGGACCTTCTTATACTGAGTTTCTTCCACATGTAGCCCCTGCTCTGTCCTCAACACCCAAGACCTGGCCTGGGCAAAACTAATCTCCACGAACTTGCCTGCACAGGATCCAGGAGCCCCCACAGCAGCACTGGCCCTGGTTGACTAAGGGGTGACGTGAGCCTAGTCCATGTCTGCATACCACATGATAATCTTAGGGCTCTTTCCCCCACAGCTCCAGGACACCCACTTATGGCCTCTGCTCCTGGCGGCAACTGAGCCAGGCGGCCCTCCTCAGTGGATCCTGTGAAAGCCACTTTGTCCACATCCTCGTGGAAGGATGGGAGCCTCGGTCATGGGGCCAAACCCAGGAATAATATTGACCTCGCCAGGGGGAAGCAGGCCTCATAGAGGGTGGTGAGTGGAGTCTGTTCCACCACCTTCATCACAACTACATTCCCTGCTGCCGAGGCGGGGCCCAGTTTGCTGGCCTGCATCAGGAAAGGGAAGTTTCACCGACTGATCTGCCCACACTCCTCCACAGGTTCATGGTGGGTGTAACTGAAGGAGTCCCCAGCGATGGGAGTGGTTTTCCCACGGCACTTATCCGTGCAGCCAGCCTAATACCACAACCATTTGAAGACTATGTCCAAATCCACCAGGTAGGAGATGACGTCGGCTTGCCATTGTCCAGAGTCTCCAAGGCAACCGATAAGTCAGGTCCTGCTCAGTCAGATCCACCAGGCGGTGCAGCAGCAAGCCCCTCGCGGACGCATCTATGTGACACCAGGTGGAACCCAGCTGGAAGGCGGATCTGGGCAGCCTTCACTGCTCCTCAGTCCATAACTTCCTTGTCCCTTTCAGCCTGCAGATGACTTCCTCAGGGGATGGGATGGATTGACCATGGGAAACGTTTCCTTGTTGACGACATCATGTCACTCATTATCTATGAAGATGTGGATGTAGAAGACCTTGGGCGCTGGTTGGGGCTTTGACGGCTTGGCTGGCAGAGGCCAACAGGAAGCGGTGGCCTAAGCAGAATCCCAGAGCTGTAGCGAGGGCAGCAGCGCGCAACGTGCTGAGGAGGAAGTAGGCCTGTGGAGCAGTGCATGACGGGGGTATGCAAGGCTGCTTTTTCTGTGTTTTTATACATTTTCTAAATTATTTTATTATAACCTTCCTAATGGACTCACCACTTCCTTCTTGGTCTTGAGAACCCGTTCTTCACTGAAACCTCAGAAAATCCATTTCTAATTATATGAATCAAGTCACTCTAAAAGACACCAGTGTATTCTTATCCCACCGGTAAAACAAGCCAAACTTTTCACCACAGTCAAAAGATTCTACATCAATCAGTCTCCAACCTTTAGAATATAATATCCTCTCACTGTCCCTTACTAGCCAACTTATTTCACTCTTCTTTGAACTCCTAAAACCCACTTCCAACTCAAGGCTCTTCCACATTCTCTTCCTCTTGCTTAAGAACACTCTTCCTGCAAATGTTCCTGTTATTAATTCATTTTCATTCACATTCCAGCTTCAAAGTGTGTTAGAGTGTCCTCCCTTGACCACACCTCCCAGTTAAATTAATCTCCCTTGGGGCCTCCCTGGTGGCACAAGGGGTTAAGCTGTGAAGCTATCCACAGCCACTGTAGCACGAGTTCGATCCCCGGCCAGGGAGCTTCCCACATGGTACAGCAGACCTCTCCTGCCTCCCCTGCTACTCCCCTCAGCAGTGTATTTCAATCTATCTGCCTGTTCTGCTCCCACTCTCTCTGGTGAATCCTCTCACACACACCTCCACACACCTCTGGCCTAAAACCCACTTCTTGTATGCATAAATAATAAATCTTTAAAAAAATTAATCTTCCTTGGTGCCTTGGTGCCTTGGTGGTGGGGATGATGTGGTAACATATATATGATGAGGTGTGAACCTATAAACCTAAATTGTATACAGTGTTGTCAACCAATGTTAACTTAGTAATAAATAAATACAAATCTCTAAGAAAGAAACGAATATATACAAAGAAAAATTCTAAAAATAAAATTAGAATAAAAATTAATCTCCCTTGTTTACTTTCACATCAGGCTATATTATCTTCCTATATAATATTTGTATAGCTTTAAGTTACAATAAAATATAAACTTATTTTATTCCTTCATCTCCCACTAATCTGTAAGTCCCTTTGGGGTAGAAGTTGTGTTCCTCTTCTTCATCACTGTGTCTCCAGTTTCTAAAACTGAGCATGGAACATGTTTGGTGTTCAGTAATGTTTGTTGAATGAATAAATGAATGAATGACACAATGTGTATTACTTTACTAAGTGAGAAATAAAATGGAGGTCAGGTGTGGTGAGGATTCCATCTCTACAGACCATCACTTTTGTTTTGTGAAAGAGACAAGACCATTTCTGACAAAGAAGTGGACCTAGAGAACACATTTTCTTTAACAATGTGGTTACTATATTTTTATGCATCCTCAGTGTCTAGGTCCTCTGAAGATTTGCTGCTGGGTTCACTGACTCTATTATGCATACCTAATTAGTCAATTAGCCAGGGATACTGTTCTAAACTTTGGGTAAAAGGAAAGGTCACCAAAAAAGCAATGAGTAAGTTACATTTTCCTTGAATTTCTTTATTTTTAAAGAATTATTTATTTATGCATACAAACTGGGGTATAGGCCAGAGGCGTGGGGCGGCGAGAGGGTTCACCAGAGACAGAGTGGGGAGCAAAACAGGCAAGCGGAGGAACTATACTGCTTAGGGGAGCAGGGGGTAGGCAGGAGAGGTCTGCTGCTCCATGTGGGAACCTCGCCCAGGAACGTCCCCTGCTGGGCGTGGAACTAGCGTTGTGCTGCTGACAGCTCCACAGCACACGCTTAACTGCAGCGCCACCAGGGAGGCCCTTTCCTTGAATTTCTGATTAAGTAGTTATGTATTATTTTCCATGATGACAAACAGCAAAGAGGTTGCAATGGTAGCAAGGTTGTTTAAGAAGAACTACAAAGTTCCACTATTTCTTTACATTGCTTTGTATACTCAAATCACACTGAAAAGAAAAGTGATTATTTGAATTGGCTAACGTGAAAATATCTGTTAAGAAAAACTCTGTCTGTGGAAAGCACAGATATTGTTACCTACAAGTTGGTTGATTTAATGTGACTTGTGCAAAGGGTGCTTGTTTCTATCAAGAACAGAAGTAATTCTGCTTCTTGCTTTCCAAACAAGATTCTCTACCACTGAAAAGTGTAAGGCTTGTTTCAATAAAATATCCTGGCAAGTGATATTTTTTCTTTCATAATATTTCCTTCTGTTTCTGCAATTCTGCACAACTAAGACTGTGTCACACACAGAGAGCCTTTCATTTTACATAAATCATTCCAGGTATGAATTAAAAGGGTGAGTATATTGGGGGGGCACGTATGATTTTTCTGCCTCATGTACATATGGTTTTTCATGTTCATAAGGTTATGCTATTAGTTTTTTTGATTATTTATTGTGACAGTTACATTGCTAGATATTTAAAAAGTTGATCACATTTTATCCTCACATCAGCTTTTAAGAGAAAGAACAGGAGATCAGAGAGTGTTAAGTGACTTGTCTGTTGTGACACAGTAAATTATTAATAAGATTGGAGTGAAAAATGAATTAAAATTAATTAATTAAAATTAATGAAGCTTGGTGACTTCAGAGCCTGTAAATTTGGCCATAAAAATTATTTGTGAAGGGGACTTCTCAGTGGCTCTGATGTGAACGGACACTGAGAGTCCCAATTTGAGTCCTTCTCTGGTTCATTGATGTCATTCAAATGAATATAAATACTGTACACGGAAGGAAGAAAAAAAAACCTCTCTTTGACAGGAAAAAATGAGTGGAAATGACTTTTCAATATCAGCATGTCTAACAAAGTGATACCTTGAAAACTGCTAATTATAATATTTATCTTTCATTCTAGAATCAGCTGTCATATCAAGTGCACTCAGCAACTTCCTCTACGTTTATCAGAATAGTTAATTTATTGCTTACACCAGAGGAGACTTTTTGCTTATTGAACTACAGTATGAATTCAACAGTGTCATAGAGCATATGTTTTAAAGTGTTATTTTCTTTTTAACTTTCCTTATCACAATGTTTGTTTTATGGTAGCCTCTCACCATATGGAAGAAAATCTTCAGGATGGGGTGATGGGTAATTAATAGTAGGTCAACTTTGCAATCACCTATGGATTCCATCTAAAGATTTCTCAGGTTTGTCAGAGTGATTTTTAACTCTGCCTGTACCTTTAATACTATTTGGTGCACTGTTCATCTTTATTATTTTTTAATTAAGGCTTAGCCTGCCATTGTGTATAAGTACCAGCCTAGGCATCTGATTTAAATAACCATGGGTGGAGCTTGAGAATAACTTTTTTAAATTGATGTAAAAATCATCACACCAAATAAAATTAACCATCCATTCTAATATGTACAATACAAAGGCATTTAGCATATTCACTATGTTATTCAACTATAATCTCTAACTCCAAAATATTTCTTTTTCAAAACTTAATAAAGTTTATCTTATAGAAAGAGTAGTTATATTTAAAGTCAATACATTATAAAGCAAAATGTATATTTCTTATAATATTAATGTATCCTGTAAATTAAATTTGTCAGTCATTGATTGGCATGTCTGTATAACTTTGGGGTTATAGAACCCAGGTGTGCACATGCTTCACCCATCCTCCACCAAACCTCCTGTGCCAATACCCTATCTTCTTCCTTCTCCTATCCCTCTCTTCGCTCCCCACCTCACCATTCCCTCTGGTAACCAAAATTTTGTTTTCACTAAATCTAAGATTTGTTTTTGCTGTATTTGTCAGTATATATTTTTTGATTATTTATATTTCACAGAGAAGTGAAACCATCTAACACTTGTCTTTTACTTTCTGGCTTATTTCAGTTAACACAACTGCATCAAGGTCTTTCCATTTGTCCCCAAATGAACTATTTCATCTTTTTTTCCCCTGGATTTTGGATTAAAGAATATTGACATTTTAGGCTCACGAGTCATAAAACCAGATAGCTTTTTGTCATTGAAAGGGCATCCTGATTCATAACCTTTCCAATCAGTGCTCCGCTGTTCCATCTGTTTTCTTTTATTTAGTTAATGTTGGTTTCCATTTTATTTGTATTTTGGTAATATAGGGTCCTCTCTTCAAGTGTTATTGCCATAGTGCACCTTCCAGTAAAGCACCTGTGACCTTAGTTCATTGTGTTCTGTCCCTACCTTGCTCTCCCCCTCCTTTTCCCTCCCCCTCTAGATGCCTCAGTACTATAATCAGTTTTCTAGAGTTAGTTTTTAAGTTTGACTTTATCTATTCCTTTGTTTAGTTTCACTATATTCCATTTACACCATCTGGTATTTGTCTTTCTCTTTCTGACTTATTCTGCATGTCATAACCCCTTTCAGCACCATCCATGTTGCCACAAATAGCATGTGTTTGTATTTTTTGATGGCTGAGTAGTATTCTATTGTGTATAAATACCACATCTGCTTGATCTACTCAACCATTTTTTGGGGCATTTAGTTTGTTTCCATACTTTGGCTGCTATAGTGCGGCTGTGAGCATTGGAGTACAAGTTTCACTTCAATTAACGTCTTTGTTTTGTTTGGGTAGATACCTAGGAGATGGGTTGCTGGGTCATATGGAAAATCCATTTTTAAACTTTTGAGGAATCTCCCTACTATTTTCCACAAGGGCTGTACCAGTGTATAGTCCTGCCAACAGTGTAAGGCAGTTCCTTTTTCTCCATATTCTTACCAGTATTTGCTGTTTCTGGTGTTTGTGATATGGACCATTCTCACAGGAGTGAGATGGTATCTCATTGTGGTTTTGATTTATGTTTCCCTAGCTGTAAGTGATGATGAACATTTTTTCACATGCCTGATGGCTATTTGCTTCTCTTCCTTGGAGAAGTGGCTATTTAGTTCTTCTGCCCATTTTTTTTTCATTGAGCTATTTATTTTCTTTTTGCTGAATAGTATCAGTTTCTTGTTGATCTTTGATGTGAACCCTTTGTCACATGTATAATATGCAAATACATTCTCTCATTCATTAGGGTGTCTTTGTTCAAGTTATTTTTCTTTCACTCAGCAGAAGCTTTTCAGTTTGATGTAGTTCCAATTTATGTTGCTTTCCCTGGTGTTTGGATTGTATTCTCAAAGACTTCTCTAAGGGTTATATTGTGAATTGCTTTACCCATGTTTCAGTCTATATGTTTTATGGTTTTGGGTCTTACATCCAAGTTTTTATCCACGTTGAGTTGATTTTTGTGTATATTGTGAAATAATGGTCTAGTTCCATTCTTACATATGTGGCTGTTCAATTTCCCCAGTATCATTTATTAAAGAGGCTTTCCATGTTTCACTGTATACTTTTGGCTCCTTTGTTGAAGATTAACTGTCCACGTAGATGTGGATTTATTTCTGGCGTCTCAATTCTATTTCATTTGTCTGTTTGTATGTTTTTATTACAGAACCATGCTATTTTAATTATTATAGATTTATAGTATAGTTTGAAGCCTGAAAGTGTGATGGCACCATTCTACCCCTTTTTTGTCAAGATTGCTTTGGCTATTTGGATTTTTTGTGATTCCATATCAATTTCAGTAATGTTTGTTCCATTTCTTTGAAGAATGTCATCAAAAGTTTTATCAGGATTGCATTGAGTCTGTAAATTGCTTTTGGTAAGATGGCCATTTTGACAAGATTGATTCTTTCAGTCCATGAGTAGAGAATATCTTTCTATTTGTTTGTGTCTTCCATTTCTTTTCTCAATTCCTTATAATTGTCTTTGTATAAGTCCTTCACCTCCTTTGTTAGATTTATTCCTATGCATATTTTTGGCGTGATTTTAAATGAGATCATTTTATTTATTTCCTTTTCTTCAAACTTTTCATTGTTCATATATAGGAAAGCAACTGATTTTTTGTGTGTGTGTTGATTTTATAACATGTCACTTTGTGGAACTGACAATGTTTCCATTAGTTTTTCCATGAAGTCTTTAGGGCTCTCAATATATATTATCAAGTCAAATGCAAATAATGATAGCTTTACTTCAGCTTTCCCAATTTGCATTCCTCTTATGTCTTTCTCCAGCCCAGTTACTCTAGCTAGGACTTCGAGTAATATGTTGAACAGTAGTGGTGAGAATGGTCATCACTGTCTTGTACCAGATCTTAGTGGAAAAGCTTTCAGTTTTTTACCATTGAGAATGATGTTAGCTGTGGTTTTGTCATACATGGCCTTTATTATATTCAGATATGTCCACTTACCATAACTTTTAAGAGGGTTTACATAAGAATAGACGTTGAATATTATTAAATTCTTTCTTGGCCTCTATTGATATGATTATATGCATTTTATCTTTCTTTTTGTTGATGTAGTGAATTATGTTGATTGATTCAGATGTTGAGCCACTCTGTGTTTCTGGATGAATCCCACTTTGTCATGGTATATATGGTATATATCGTATATAATGCATCCTTTCAATGCATTGTTGGATTCAGTTTGTTAAGATTTTATTGAGGATTTTGGTATCTGTTTTTGTTAGTGAAATTGGTCTATTGTTATCTTTTTGTGTGTTGTCTTTGTCTGGTTTTGGTATTTCAGTAATGCTGACCTCATAAAATGTGCTTGGGAGTATTCCTTCTTTCTCAATTTTTTTTCAGACGAGTTTTAGCAGGGTGGATGTTAGTTCATCCTTGAAGATTTGATAGAACTCACTTGCAAAGTGATCTGATCCTGGACATTTGTGGGGGGAGAGTTTTTATTACAGTTTCAATTTCTTTACTGATGATTGGCCTGTTTAGGTGTTCTATTTCTTTGCTGTTCAGTCTCGGGTGTTTGTGCAATTCTATCAACCTGTCAATCTCTTTTAGGTTATTGAATTTATTTGCATGTAAATATTTACAGTAGTCTCTTGTTCCCTGAATTCTTGCCTTGTCTATTGTAATTTTCACTCATTTCTGATCCTGATTATTTGATTTTTCCCTTATTTTCTTAATGGAAATTTTGGATTATTGTTTGTATATGGAGTTAAGTGTGGATTTTTTCCCCCTGTGATTCCTTACACCACTTTTTGATGAGACTTTCCTTCGCCATTGTCTCATCATAACTCCTTTGTCAAAGTTTTATTATCTCTGGGCTTTCTATTCTATTTCACTGGCTTATGTTTCTGCTTTTGTTCTAGTTTGCAGTAAGGGAGAGTAATATCTCCATTTTTCTTCTTTTCTATCAGGATTGTTTTAGCTATTCAGAGTCTTTTGGGGTTGCATAAATATTTTACCATTGTTGATTCTATTTCCTTCAAACAAAGTGTTTGCTATTTTTAATGGGTATTTGTTGACTCCATAAATTGCTTTAGGTAATATGGCCATTTAATGATGCTTATTCTTCCAATCCACAAACATGGGATATCTTTCCATTTCTTTGTATCTTCTTTTATTTCCTTTAACAGAGTCTTATAGTTTTGAATGTATAGGTTGTTAACCTTCTTTGTTAAGTTTACTCTTAGCTATTTCATTCTATTTCATGTAAATGTAAATGGGATTGATTTTAATATCTCTTTCTTCTAACACATTGTTTTCATATAGAAACAACTATTTTTTGTATATTGATTTTGTATACTGTCACTTTATTCATTTGTTATTTCAATAATTGGTAGAGTTCTTTAGGTTCTTTATATATTATGTCATCTGAGAATAGTGATAGTTTCACTTTTTTTTCCCAATTTGATCCTTTTAATGTTTTTTTTTACTTCCCTGATTGTTCTAGCTAGGACATCCAATACTATGTTGAACAAACAATAGTGGTGACAATGGACATCCTTGATTGTTCATGATATTATGGAAATGTTTTCATTATTCCAAAATTGAATCTGATATTGGCTGTGGGTTTGTTATAGATGGCTTTTTATTCTGTATACATAAGTTTCATTTAGTCCCACATTATTGAGTTTTTATCGTAAATGTATATTGACTTGTCAAATTCTTTTTCAGTATCTGTTGAAATGATGATGTGGTTTTTATTGTCCTTTTTGTTGATATGGTGAATAACATTGATTGATTTGACTATGCTGAACCAAATTTGAATCCTTGGAATGGAACATACATGATTGCAGTGGATCTTAATAAGTTGTTTATTGAGTTTGCTAGGTTTTTTGTTGAGGATTTTTACATCTATATTCATCAAGGCTATCAGTTTATACTTTTTTTTATTGCCCTTGTTTTGGGATCAGGGTAAAATTGGCTAATAGAATATGTTAAGCAGCTTTCTTCCCTCTTAGTTTTTGCTTTTAAGTTTGAATAGGGAAGGTACTATGTCCTCTTTAAAGGTTTGGTAGAGTTCAGTAGAGAGGACATTTGTTCCTGTGTTTATGTTCCTGGGGAGACTTTTTATTACTCTTTTGATTTCTATATTTATGATTGAACATGTTAAACTGTCTATTTCCTTCTGGTTATATCTTGGAAGGTTGTAAGAATCTAAAAACTTGTCCATTTCTGCTAAGTTATCTAGCGTGTTTTCCTAGAAACATTCATAGTAAGTACTAATGATCTTTTTGTAATTCTGCAGCATCTATTGTGATTTCACTTCTTTCTTTTTTTAATTGAGATAAATTGGTTTACAACATTGTGTGTAATTTAAAGATATAAGATCTCCCCCTTCAGATGTTGTTACCACATCACACCTACCACCAAAACACCCATTCTGATTTATTTATTTGGATTTTGTCCGTTCTTTTCTTAGTGTACCTAGCTAGGTATTTGTCAATTTTGCTTATTATTTCGGGGTTCACTGATTGTTTGGAGTTTTTGTTTTTTCTTTTTAATTTTATTTATTTTTGCATAGAAGAAGTAGGGTGTAGACCAGAGGTGCTGTGGGTAAGAGGATTTGCCAGAGAACCAGTGGGGAGCAGAATAGGGAGATTTGCTGAACTACACTGCTAAGGGGAGCAGTGGATGAGACAGGAGAGGTCTGCTGTGCCATATGTGGGTCAGCTCCCTGGCCAGGGATCAAACTCAGGGCACAGTGGTGATAGTGCTGAAACTTAACCCCTAGGCCACCAGGGAGGCCTTATTGCTCTTTTTATATCCGCCAATCTCCATAGTTTTCTTAGTGAGAGCTTTAATTTCAACTTTCTACTCATTGATTTTATTTCTCAGTACATTTTTCCCCTCTACTTCTGTAATTTTCTTTATTATGGCCACTTTGAAGTCTGCATCTGATAAGGATGCAAGGATGATTGAATATACATAAATAAGTTAATGTAATATGTAGTAACAAAAAATAAAGATAAAAATAAAATGATAATGTGAACAGAAGTAGACAAAATATTTGGTAAGATTCAGCACACATTTATGATAAAACTCTAAACAAGTTGGGAATGTCAATATAATAATAAAGGATGTATATCATAAACCAACAGCCTATATAATGCTTAATGGTGAAAAATTAAAACTTTTTCCTTAAGATTAGGAGCAAGCAAAGGATTTCCATTGTCATCACTTCAGTTTAATTTTGTATTAGAGGATTTGGCCAAAGCTAACAGAGAAAAATAAGAAATAAAGGAGACTCATGTTGGAAAGGAAATGAAAGTATTACTCTTTGCAGGTGATATTATATATGAAAAACCTAAAAATGTCATCAAAAATGTACTAGAAACAATAGATGTAAACAATATAGTGACTGGTCACAAAATCAACATATAAAAACCCATAGCTTTAAAATTTGTTTTTAAGTTAGGATTGTCAAGAAGACATGGATTAAGCAATCCTGTTAAGATATGATATGGAGCTTACTGGGAAATTAATTTTCAAACTATTAATACAAAATATTACTAATGCTTCTAATTCTGCATATGTGTTTAGAAGACATTGAAATCTTTGATTTGGCATCTTTTTTTCCCTTTTTTTAAAAAAAAGATT
This sequence comes from Scalopus aquaticus, assembly GCA_004024925.1. Classification (NCBI taxonomy): domain Eukaryota; kingdom Metazoa; phylum Chordata; class Mammalia; order Eulipotyphla; family Talpidae; genus Scalopus; species Scalopus aquaticus. The sequence continues at coordinate 1,834 of PVIJ01016694.1, read as the reverse complement.
TATTTATTTATACATACAAGCTGGGTACAGGCCAGAGGAGTGGAGCGGTGAGAGGGTTCACCAGAGACAGAGTGGGGAGCAGAACAGGCAGATCAGGAGAAGTCTGTCGCACCATGTGGGATTTTCCCGGGCTGGGCTTTGAACTCGCATCGTGTGCTGCCGACAGCTCCACAGCGCAGCGCTCAACTGCTGTGCCACCAGGGAAGCCCTTTTCCTTTCTTTTTTTTTGATCACTGTTTCTTGATTTTAAATACCTTTTTGCTTTTTAGACTACAACCTGCAAAAAGGAAAGAATACACCTATTTTATTCAAAATCATATCTCCCGTGTACCTTATTTTACACATAACAGGTAACCAAAATATGTTGAGGAAATTATTTTTTTAATGACCCATTATTAAGACAGAAGTATGCATGACATTGTTTTATTTGTGTATTTATTTTCATTTGCTTACCACTTATTTTTTTTTCTTCTTCCTCCCACCAAACCACCCATATCCATAACCCCATCTGCCTCCCTCTCCCATTCCCTCCACCCTTTGTCCTATTACCTCTGGTAACCATTATCTTCTTTGCCAAGTTCAAAATTTCATTTCTTCCATTGTTTGTGTTTAATTGTTTTTTTTGTGTATTCATATTCTGCAGATGAGTAGGGCCATACAAAATCTTTCATTTCACATTTTGACTGATTTCATTCAACAGTCACCTCAAGATACATGACAAAGCAGCTCTGACTACACAGTGGGTGAAGGACAGTCTCTAACAAATGCTGGTGCGCAGGGCCTCCCTGGTGGCACAGTGGGTTAAGTCTCAGCCTATGAAGCTATCTGCAGCCACTGAACATGAGTTTGATCACCAGCTAGGGAGCTTCCCACATAGCACAGCAAATCTCTCCTGTCTCGCCCGCTACTCCCTTCAGCAGTGTATTTCAGTGTAACCGCCTGGTCTGCTCCCCACCCTGTCTCTGGTGAATACTCTCACACACACACACCCTCACACCTCTGGCCTACTATTTTCTATAATGACTGCAATAGTTTACTATCCCACCAATAGCCCCCAATGATTTCCTTTACTTCAAAGCTTCAACAACACTTGCTGTATCTTGTCTTTGTTGATTTCAGCCACTCTTATAGATGTGAAATGATATCTTCTTGTGTTTTTGATTTGCATTTCCCTGATGATAAGTGATGATGAGCATTTGTTCATGTGCCTGTCAGTCATTTGTATGTCTTGAACTCCAGTTTTAGATGATTGGCTCCTTTGGACAGATTCACTGTCCATGTACGTGTGGGCTTATTTCTGGACTCTCAAATCTATTCTATTGCTCTGGTATCTGTTTTTATTCTGGACCCATAGTATTTTTTTTGTTTAGATTTTTTTATTAAATTATTTTTATTTTCCTACACCACTGATAATTTTTGTGCAGTATTTTATTTCTCCCTTCATGTGTAGTTCCCATAATTCTCAGATGCATAGTAGTTTGATTACTATAGCTTCAAGTACAGTTTGAAGTCTGGGATTGTGATACAATCACTCTTCTTTCTTGTTTGATTGCTTTGGCTATTGGGAATCCTTGAAGCTTCATATGAATTGAATTAATATTTGTTCTATTTATTTGAAGAATATCAGTAGAGTCTTGATAGGGATTGTATTGAATCTGTATACTGCTTTAGGTAAAATGGTCATTTTCTTTTCTTTTTTAATTGTTATTTATGTCTTTTACATTTTGTATTCCCCTTGGGCAGCCCACCACCAATTCACCCGTGATCCGTCTCCATGGTCCCCTGTATTCTCCTCTCTTCCATTTTGTGCCCTTATCCTCCCCTCCCCCACCCC
>PVIJ01016693.1:14042-31978 GCA_004024925.1 Scalopus aquaticus | reverse complement strand
AGAGACTGGACTCCCTTTTGCCCATCACCCAGCCATTTTCACAGGCTCCCTGCTGGCTGTAGTTCCTCTTGATGGTCTCCAGGGGGAGCCAGAGAGCCATCCCGGGTTTACAGGTGACTAATGAGTCATGAACTGCATTTACATACCAGGACTTCAGCAGGATTTCGGTGAAGATAACTAGCTCAGGGTACAGCTGGTTCCCAGGGAGGGTGGGGATGATTCACCTCTCACTTAAGAGAGGGCCAGCCTCACTTCCTCCCCAGCTCCCGGAGAAGTGATACTTCTCTGCGGCAGCCTGTCCCTGTGAGGGTGGGCCTGGCCATATCTGGCCCAGATCTGGGGGTGTCAGCTCTGGAGTGGAGGGGCAGGATCCTTGAACTATGCTCTGCTGTTCTCTGCTCCTTCTCCTGGCCACGTTCGTAGGTGGGTGCTCTCCTCGATTAGGCAGGTGGCAAGCCTCCCCCCAGGTCCTCACCTGCACCCAGCCCCGCAGGTCTCCAGCCTCAGCTGTCTGCCTGCTCTGGCACCTTCTGGCAATTGTCTGGGTGATTGTGGACTTTAACCTTAGTGGCAGGCTGCTGAGTGCTCCCTACCTCCTGGGAAGGAGTTTGCTCTCCTCTTCCCCCCTTACCCAGGGACCCCTGCACCCCTAGTCTGCTCCCCGTGATGATCAAGGCCTTGAGGCGCCCTGTCAGGATGGAGAGCAGGCCGGCTGGTCTCCCTCTCTGAAAGGGTCTTTGCTTCCCACCCAGGTGTCACAGCCCAGGTCACCATCCATCAACGGCCACCTCGCAGGGTGCAGCTGGTGGGCAGCCCCCTGTCCCTAGAGTGCACCGTGAAGGGGACATCAAGCCCCACCCTGTACTGGTACCGCCAGGCTGCAGGGGGGCCCATCCAGAGTCTGGTCATCTCCATCAGTGTGACCGACATCACTTCTGAGGCACCCGAGCACCTGGAAGCCTCTCGGTCCCGGGACGGCAAGTTCATCCTCAGTTCTGAGAAGCTCCTGCTTAACGACTCTGGCTTCTACCTCTGCGCCTGGAGTATCACACTGAGCTGGGTGGGACAGACAGCTGTGCAAAAACCCACCCTCCCGGCCTGCCCCGCCCCAGCCCTCCCGGGGCCGCCCTCAGGCGGATGGAGGGTGCCTGCCAGGGCTTCTGACTGCCAGCCAGAGTGAGAGCCGCGACCCAAGCCAGGGCCTCCCAAAGGGCTCCTTAAGTTCTCTAGGGGGACACAAAGACTGAGTGGGGTCTGCGAACGGCCTCTGTGTGGACAAGGCCCTCGCGGGGTCGCTAAGTCCAGGCTGTCGTACATGGGTGCCTGGCACCCATTCTCCCGGAGGCCTGTGGCTCACGCGGCGAGCGGGGGTTTGCGCACGTGCACACTCTGCCTCTGGGGTGGTGTGGGCCACTGTGCACCCACAGGATGCCCACTCAGGCTACCTAGTGGTTAATTTTCATCACCCGAGAGTCTCCTTTTACTGATTTTTCTGCGAGACTAGGTTATCTCGGGGAGGTTCAGGGCAGGCTCTGGGCCAGAAAGGAGCAAGGTGCTCGGAAGTGGGTTGTGGGCTGGGGGAGTCGTGTTGTTAGCAGCAGAAACACACACTTAGGAATTTTGACGTTTGTTCGAGGTCCTGGGCTTCTTGATTCCTTTTCGACTGTCTCTCCTCCCTTCCCTTGCGGCAAAAGAGGGAACAGAGAAGATGGTGGTCAGAGAGAGAGACTAAAGAGGCCGACTAAAGAAGCCGCATGCATGTGTCAGGGTAAAACCCTAAAAAGAGACAGATTACCTGGATGAGAGTGAAGGAGAGGAAGAGGCTGATGGAGATGGCTGGAAAGAGATGCCAGGGTTGCCTAGGCAACAGAGCTTCACTCCTCCCCCAGTCCCTCATCCCTCCTCCTCCTCCTGGTTCTCATTAAAGGTTTTCTAATGCCCTCTCTTCTCCACTAGGGGACAGAAGAAGCCTTATAATGCTCTCTGTTCCCAGCGTTCAGCAGACTTGTTTATTTTCAGTATTTTTTAACCTGCAGAGGGAAATCTAAGACATAAAGTGGTCAAGGGTCCCCACTGCACTTGCAGGACAAATATGTTGGTTTTCTGGACACTCGGAGCCATTTTGGGATTATAAAGAAAAAAAAGAAATGCACCCATGGACACACTCAAGATGGGCCGGGGCAAGTCCAGGGTGGCTGAATCCAGGCCCGTGATTGGCTTTAGCTTTTTGCCTCTGCGTGAACATTTACATTTATGGAGTCGGTCGTGCTATGGCCATAGAAGTAAAGAAGTACTTACAGCTCAAGCTTGGTTCACGTTTCCTAGAAACGTCGCAAGCTAATGTTTGCTTGCTGGCTGACTGCTGAACGTTAGTGGAAATCTCTCTCCCTGAAACAGGTTGTTTTTAATTAATAGACTTTTTTCTCAAATTTCATTGATTTGCCAATTATCCAAATAACCACCTAATTTGGTGAGTACACCCCAAAGGGCCACATGCTTCACTCACTCCCCACCAAAGCTCCACGCCAATGCCCCATCCATCACCTTCCCCCCTACTTCGACCTCCCCACCCTTCCCTTCTGGTAACCAGCATGTTTTTCCCAGACTCTAAGAATTATTTTTGTTGTGCTTTGCCAGTTTGTATTCTTTGGTTATTTATATTCTGTAATCGAGTGAAACCATCTGGTGACTGTCTTTCACTTTCCGTCCTATTTCACTTAGCACAACCACAGCTAAAGCCTTGCTTTGTCCCCTAAGGCACTATTTCATCTTTTTTGATAGCTGAGTAGTACTCCATTGGGTATAGATGCCACAATGTCTTCACCCAGCTGTCCGAGGAGGGGCGGTTAGGCTGGTTTCATGACTCAGTGCTGTGAACACAGTTAAATCACACATTAGAGTTTTCATATTCTTTGACTAAATACCCAGCAGTAGGATCACTGGATCAAATGGGATTTCCTTTTCGATTTTTTAAAAATTTTGTTTATTTATGTGTAGAAGAACTGGGGTGCAGACCAGAGGTGCAGGGTGTGTGTGAAAGGATTCACCAGAGACAGAGTGGGGAGCAGAGCAGGCAGATCTACTGAAATCCACTGCTGAGGGGAGCAGCAGGGAGACAGGAGAGGTCTGCTGTGCCCTGTGGGTCAGTTCCCTGGCCGGGAATCGAACTCAGGCCATAGAGGTGATAGCGCTGAGACTTAACCGCTAGGCCACCAGGAAGGCCCTCCATTTTGATGGGGACTTTCCAAACCTTTTTCCATAGAGGTGGCACCAAATCACAAGATTTTAGTATTCAGAACAGTTTTAGAGGAACATAAAATTGAGCAGTTACTAAAGTTCTCACATATCCCTTTCCTTCCCCAGTCTCCCCTGCTATTAGCATCTTCCATTGGAGTGGAACATTTGTTTCTGTGATTGGTTAGTGAACAAATGTTGAGATGTTATTATTAACCAAAGTCTATGGTTTACGACTCCACGTTTTTTTGGCAAATTCTTGATGACTTGTATTTCCGTGGCAACATCATGCAGGGCCCTTTCTTGGCCCCCCAAATGCCCCCTGTTTACAATTCTTATTCATCCCTCTCCTCTTAGCCTGCAGTAAAAGCTGGCAATCATGGGTCTTACTGTCTCTCTGTTTTTAAGGTGCTAGGTTTTTGCTCTAGATGTACTAGTTGGTATGACCTAAGCTCGTTATCTGTCTCTCTAGCCCTCTTTTCTTCACCTCTGGAAGATTCTTTGCTGGATTAAAGGTGTTAATGAGATGGTGTTTATGTTCTAAATCCCATCCTAGGGTATAGTTCTCAACAGATATTATTTCCTCTCTTTATGTTGATATTTTGATTACAAGCTACATGAAAGATTTCTTTTTAATGAAATTTTTAGCTAGTAAATACTTAAAAAAGGCAAACATGGTGGAGGGTAAACCCATGAAACTTGTGCCCTGTGCTGTGTCCATTCAGACTAACCGTCGTCAGCCTCTCCATTGGGGCTGCAGGCAGCCTCAGAATAACAGATGACGTTCCAAGTAATCGCCACGAGTCAAGTGCAGCTGGTTGGTGACCTAAAACAGACTTTTCATTCCTATAATATATGCAGGAAAGTTCTGAAAGTCTTCACGGACGAGAGAGTTTTAACAAGGTCTAACTCTTTAGGAGGCTGCTGTGTAGACAAGCAAAGTGATGTTCTTAGCAGAAGAGTCAGTTTGAGTAGAAATAAGGTCTCAGGAATACTGAAAGTTCTAGAAAAGCATTGGGGAGAGTGCTGGTCAGTCACCAACAGGGTGGTGGAGCAACAGGGAGGGGGTTGATGGGGTGGACAGGAGACAGGGTGGAGGGGAGTGGGAGAGCTGTTCCCATCGCTGTCCCCACGGTTTCCCACGAGCACCCTCAATTCAGGGGAAAAGGTATCCAGCTCAGGATGGCAGGCCCTGCTCAGTTCTGCCACCACCTCCTGCCAGGAACTTGCCAATCTCCCTTGCCCCTCTGGGCAGAGGAGGCTGTCTTCCTGTTGGGAGGGCTTCCAGGCTGTTCCTGGCTCTGACTAGTGGGGCAACCCCTGTGTGTCGCCCCTGGCCACTGGCCCAGGGGAGATTCAGAGCCCCGCAGCAAGGATTTCAGCCGCTTGCAAGATTTAGGGGAGAGCCTGGAGTCTCCAGATGGCTCGAGGGAGACTGAGCGCCGGGCTTGGGAAGCCAGTGACACCGACTCAGGCTGTTCCACAGTCCTGCCCTGCGGGGTTGTGGGCACTGAAGCCCTGGGAGCTGCGGGGAGCAGGCCTGGCTCTTCCCTTGTAGCCACTCCCTCCTCCGGGGTATGTGCAAACCCTGATTTTCCCCTTTCTCCTGCCTATGCTCTCCCTCCTCCCACAGATGGGGTAGAAGATAGCTGGGGCAGGACTCCCAGGCCTTAGCCAGAGGGGATGGCGCTTACAGAACCCCAGTTAGTAAACAGACACCCCTCAGACACCCCAGAGGGCTGTTTTTCAGTCTGTTGATTATCTAGGGCTCCCTGTCCTGTGACTCACCAGCACCCCCTCACTAGATGCGTGGAAGGAAATGGGAGGGAATGGTGGATGGGTAAGTGGGGACAGGTGGAGGAGGGAGTTGCCCGAGTGATGTGGGGCCAGCGGGGACCCCAATTAGGTCAGAGCCGTTACTGTGGGGGTTTTGTTCTGCACTCCCTCTGGGGTGCCTGCAGCCTCTGATCTCTGAGGAAACCTCCAGCAGGTGTTGGGTTATGCTGCAGAGGGGTGGCTGCACCCAGAGCTGGCTCCCCAAGACCCAGCTCTGGGACCCTCTCCTCTCCTCTCTGTAGTCCTGTTTCCCCTGCAGGGGGCTCACTAAGGTGCAGGTAGACTGGGGGGCCAGCAGGGACGGGGTAGGGCAGGATGTGGGGATGTGGTTCTAGGGCTCAGAAGGTGGGCGGGGAGGGGCCTTCACAGGGCCTCAGATGTGCGACCTGGTAAATGTCAAACCACATCCTGTTGCCAGCCCCAGGCAGTGCTGGGCAGGTGGAGGCTGCTGTTATGTGCTGATGTTACTCAGAGATAAACGGCCCCGGCGGCTCACGCAGGCCCCTCCCGCTCCACTGGCTCCTCCGAGACCCGACCTGCAGCTCCTTTCCAGGCCGCTCTTCAAACACCATCTCCTTCGCATTCATGACCTGAATCTCTTTCGGGAGGAGGGCCTGGGAGCAGGGGTCAGGGGCCAGGTGTTAACTGAGGGACTCCAGGGTCAGCATCTCCCCCTTTAAGCCTGGGACACCCTCTGAGGCGGGGTCACAGGTGTGAGTGACTCACTTCAGGGGCGAGCTCAGACCCCCGTTGCAGACCCTGAGCCCAAAGAGCAGAATATGAAGATTTCTTTAAAAAAATAAAACAACAGGGCCTCCCCGGTGGCGCAGCGGTTAAGCGCTGCGCTGTGGAGCTGTTGGCAGCGGTGATGCGAGTTCGACACCCGGCCGGGGAGAATCCCACATGGCGCAGCAGACCTCTCCTGCCTCGCCCGCTGCTCCCCTCGGCAGTGTACTTCTGATCTGCCTGTTCTGCTCCCCACTCTGTCTCTAGTGAACCCTCTCGCCGCCCCACGCCTCTGGCCTGTACCCCAGCTTGTATGTATAAATAAAGTAAATCTTAAAAAAAAATTAAATAAAAAATAAAACAACAGGGTCTCCCAACAATGGCTCAAACGCAGCGCTATGAAGCTATCCAGAGCCACTGCAGCACAAGTTCGATCCCCGGCCAGGGAGCTGACCCACAGGGCACAGCAGACCTCTCCTGCCTCCCGCTGCTCCCCTCAGCAGTGTGCTTCAGGCGATCTGCCTGTTCTGCTCCCCACTCTGTCTCTGGGGAATCCTCTCCCCGCCCCACACCTCTGGCCTGCACCCCAGCTTGTCTGCATAAATAAATAAATCTTATTATTAAAATAAAAACAACAAAGCACCCGCGGCATCCAGGACACCCCTCCACCCTCACCCCCACCCCCACCCCAGGCTTGTCCCTGCTGGTGGCTTCATTTCAGTTTTCAGAGTGCACTTGTTTGGTTTTAGTTTGTTTTGTTCATTTGTTTGCTTGGTTTCCTTGTATCGCACATACAGGAAACCCTTCCAAGCTCCGTCTCCACCTTTCTGACCAATTCTGCTTCGCATGAGCCCCTGGTGCCTTCGCTCCCAGACGTGACACCACATCGAGAGTGTCCCGTGTGGGCAGAGGCTGCGTCTTCCTCACCCATACTCTGCAGTGGGCACTGAGGGGCCTCAGAGGTCCTTGCTCCAGTCTCCTCACTGCACAGAGGAAAATGGAGGAGAAAATGGGAAAGAGGAGAAAAATAACGGTCCAGGGCCAAGCGGCTGTGGGAGAGGAGGGCCAGAGAAAATTCTCTGGAACCTAGACAAGGGTTCAGGGAACAGGGCCGTGATCTTGCTGTGAATCTGAGGATCCGCTTGGATGAGAATAAAGGAGGCCGGGGTGGGGGTGGGGTGAGGGGGAATGGTGGGCCCCAAACTAGAGAGGCTGGAGAGATGAGCTGGAGAAGTATCAGACAACTAAACAAGCTCTCCGTGCACCCACTCACACCTTCAAAAGAGAAAAACCTAGACAGGAAGGAGAGTATGTGGCTCACCAGCAGAACCTGCAGAAAGGCCCCGGGTTTGAGTCGAAAGTGAGTTGTACGAGTCAACGGGGCAATGGGTGAGAAGACCTGGAGAATAAAGACCCCACACACAGGCCAGGACCCCGGGCCCATACTGTTGTCCACTCCACACCTGTGACACGTAGAAGGACAAACACAAGCGTAAATGTGGCCGGGCTGTGGAGAGCAGAAAGTGCTCAAAACTGTGCCACATGAGGAAAAAGTTGAGAGAACTAGAGCTGATAAGCTTTTTTTTTTTTTTAAGGATTGATTTTATTTATGCATACAAGAACTGGGGTGCAGGCCAGAGGTGTCGGGGGTCAGTGAGAAGAGTCACCAGAGACAGAGTGGGGAGCAGAACAGGCAGATCGACTGAAGTACACTGCTGAGGGGAGCAGTGGGCGAGGCAGGAGAGGTCTGCTGTGCCATGTGGGAAGCTCCCTGGCTGGGGATTGAACTCGTGCTGCAGTGGCTCTGGATAACTTCATAGTGCTGAGACTTAACCCCTTGTGCTACCAGAGGCCCAGGGCTGATTAACTTTTAAACATTCTTTAGGCTGATGATATTATGATAGCAGCTGATACTTACGGATGCTGTGGTGACAGCTCTCTCTGTCAGGTGGGGACCCCCATGTGATGGGGCTGGTGGCTGAGCAGTGGCTGGGAAGGGAAGCTGAGTCTCCAAGATGGGCGCTGGCCCAAGCTCTCACAGCTGATAACGGCCGTGCTGTGGCTTGAACCAAGGCCTCTGGTTTTAAAGACCATATTCTTCATCCTCACTATCTGGTCATCTGTTCACTCCATGCCTTTTCTGCAAACTCAAGCTTTCAAACTCCTGATTATTCTGCCTCTGGTAGCTGTGTGGACACGTGGCTGAGGCAGGCATGGCTGAGGCGTGCTGGCTATGTGGTGAAGGGCGCTCCCAGGGGGATGAGAGGCCAGGAGATTGCAAGGGAACTTACATGGGACAACATCCCCACAGAGCTGCCCGTGATGGCCTGGCCTGCTCAGCCGGGTGAGAGCCTCTGGCCCGGGAGAGGTCAGGCATAATGGGGCGTGGGGGGTGGGAGAAGGTTCAAGACTTCACAAATTATGCTTCTTCATGAACCAGAGTGTCTGTGAGTACAGGGTCCAGGCAAGGTCAGGTCCCAAGGGGGGAGAGGGGACTCAGCAGCTGAGCTATAGTAGCCAGACTGCCTAGGCAAGTGGGGCCACACTCAGAATCGCCACTGAGTCTCTATTTCAAAACCCACTTCCTTATGTCAGTGAGTCTGGTCAGGATATGGGATAAGGCTGGGGCCATGGAAAATTCTGGAAGTCTTCCCATCAAGACCTCCTCTCAGACCCACAGAGGACAAGCTGAGATAAGTGGCAGAGTGGCCTGAGGAAACTTTCGTGGAAGTCACAATTTTAGGCTCATGTTCATGTCCTTCTTGCTGGCTCACAGGTCCGTTCTCTCTTTCCTGGGGCTCCATCTTGCCCAGGGAGCCCTGCACGGGGTCCCAGTGCCTGAGAGGAAGACAGTTGTTGGAGGTGGGAGAGGAGGGCACGTAGCGGGGCTGAGGGAGGAGTGCGGCGGGCGGTATGTGTGCCGGCTGAAGGGGAAATGATCGGGCCACAGCACTGCTGTAATAAGTCTCGAGAACAGAGAGGCAGGGCATGCTCAGGAACCCTAGGATTTCAGACCCAAAAACAGCCCAAGACAAGAAAGACTGTAATAATCAGGAGAGGAGACCAGCCATCAGCTGTGCAGGGAATGCTCTGAATTTGGGCTCCCAAGGCCCAGAAATCACCCTTCTGAAACTAGGGGATCTGCCATAAGTAAGAGCGATGAGCTGTGGTTCCAACTGCTGCCCAGGCTTGATGAAGCGCTGTTCTGTGGGTCTTCTGTCGGGCCCTGGGGCAATCGTGGAGCTGGGAAGAGTGAGCTTGTGATGAATATTTAAGAGGCCAGTGTGGGCGCAGGACACAGATGCCCCCGTAGGCCAGTGGCAATGCTGGAAGAATTGACTTGGGGTTTCAGCCATTACTGTCCTCTCCATCAGCATCTGTGAACCTCCCAAATGGAAATGCATCTGGGCATGCGTGTGTTTTGTTGTCTGCAGGGGTCAAGCCCTAGTCATCCATCCCTAAGCACAGCCACCCCTGAAGCTTCTCCTATAGAGGGCATCTAGGGCTGTGGGCCACTCAGACTGTGGCGGCTGAGATCAGCCAGGGCCCCCTCTGGTTACCATGGAAGAAGAGAAATGGTGAGATGGTTTGAGGCAGGCAGCGGACATATTCGTATCTCTCAGGATCATTGCTCTTTTCCCAGCCTCTCTTGCGCTGAACCCCCTTGCCTCCCTTCGCTCCCTTCCTCTTCCCTAATCATTGCTTAAGAGAGAAAACTCTGTCTCTTGGATGGTTCTGGACCCTGTTCCCCACGCCCCCCACCCTGAGACATAGCTGGCCGTGAGCTATGCAGTGGAAGATGGGAGCTCATGGGCGAGTTCTCCTTCTGGGCAAATGACAGTGATGTGAGCAGCCCCTCCTCATAGAAACCCCCCACCCCCCACAGGAAGTTCCCATTATTATTATTATAAGATGGAAATAATGGGAATAACTAGTGGGGTGCTCTCCTTCCCCTCCTAATTTCCAAATAAACCTTTAAGGCTACAGGTTCTGGGCCCTCTCCTGGGGCACTGAGGTGAGCCCTGCGGTACCAAGTGGAACCGTGAGAACTTGGGGGTCCAGCATTCTCTCGAGACGCTGGCTTCTGAGCCTCTCCATCCCAAGCATGCTTCCCTGCTCTGGTGTCGCTGTGCAAGTTGCCCCCAGGCATAACCCTGGACCCAGACCCTCTCTCAGAGGCCCTTCTGCAGGGACTGGCACATGTGCTGGCCAGGGCACTCCTGCTTCCCCAGCACCCCATTTTCTCACCCAATAGTATCCCAATTCGCACAACCAACCATGTGATCGCCCGGCATCCAGCCCATCTTTGCTCAGTGTCACCCGAAGAAGAGTGGGCGGGGTGCCCAGAATGGGTCTAGAAGAATCCACCTAGATTTTAGGGAAAGAGGCAGCAGCGGAAGAAATGAGGGTCCAGGGCCTGTGAGCTGAAGCTGGGGTGGTGTTGCTTGAGAAAGACGATGAAATGGCTATGATTTGGGGAGAGGGGTTCCCCCTGACTCAAGTAGGGTGTCAGGTGGAGACCAGATGGAAACTGTAGCTCTGTCTTAGGGGTGAGGGGGTGAAGTGCACTGAGTCTTTCTCCCCAAAGGTTTGGTTTGAACACTGGCTCACCCCAGATGCCCCCAGCACCTCCTCCCACATCCTCCCACCTGCTGATGCCTGTGCTTTCAGCACCCCCAAGATGACACTCACCAGCCCCCATTTCTCTTCTCCCCGCCCCACCAGCGAGCTTTGCCCTTGACATAGCTCAGCTCCGGCTCAGTTTTGCCTGGCATGCCCTCCCAGTTAGCTCCCTCCATCAACACAACACCCTGTTCTCTTGGGGGCGCTTTCTTGTCCCTTCAGCTCTTGTCTCCCCACCCCACCCTATGGGGACCGCCAATGTCTAGAGAAGGGGAGGCAGTGTCCCTGCGGGTGCCTGGACCCCGTCCCCTCTGCGTCCGAGCTCCTCCAGCCGCGGCAGAAACACCAGCGGCAGCAGATGGAGGATAATGACCACACGCGGGGCCTCGAGCTCAGCGGGACGTTTCCTTGGCCACCCCTGGCCTCGCCAGCCCTGCCCTGGCCACCCACTGCCCAGCCTGTGTGAGCTGCGCTCTCTACTCCCTCATCTCCAGCTCCTGGGCACTCAGGGCAATGGAGGGCCTCGTGTCCCCCAAATTCATGCCCGCCAGAACCTCAGAATGTGACCTAATTGGGCAAGAAGGTATCTGCAGGTGTAACTTTTCAAGGACCGTGGGAGGAAACCCCAAGTGCTGGGTGTGGGGTCTCTCTTCCGGATCTGTCCTCATGATGCTCCTGGCCCTTCAGAGGAGCCCTACACATGGGGGACCCCAAATGTCCAGGTCTGGACCACAGTATGCAGCCTCCGTTGGGTGGGCCGGAGGGAGCAGCATCAGCTGAGAGAGGGAAGTGATTCCCTGAGCCAGAGGTAGGGGGATGGAGGGGTGAGGGGAGGGGGTGACGCAGCCCCCAAATCAGAAGGAAGGTCAGTGAAGGAGCGAAGGCCAGACACAGCCACACCCAGCACGGCCCTTTTATTGGTTTCGTCTGGGTCAGATTCAGGGTGAGGAGCTCGGTGGGCAGCGAGGCAGAGACAGGGGCCGTTCCTGCATGGGGAGAGCTGGGGGAGGAGAGGACGCTCCAGGGAGACAGGCTGGAAGCTCCTGCAGGAGAACCAGGGCGAGGAGGAGCAGACTGGGGTCCCTGCTGGGGTCCCTACTGGGGCGGGTCTCAGGAATCCTTTTTCTTGACCTGAGGAAGAGAAACACTGTCAGGGCCTCTTCCCGCCTCCTCCCGCCTGCCACGGGGTGGGGGGTGGACTAGTAGGGGCAGGTCAGAGGAGACAGACTGCAGCCTGACTTGGGGAGGGCCGGAGGATCCCCCACACCCCAACACTGCATTGTGCAGCGGTCGCTGGCCTTCTCCCCAGCTCGGGTATGCCTCTGTGTCTCGCCGAGATGGCAAGCGACATCAGGGCTGAGGTCAGGCTAGAGGTCCCCCCATCCCACGGGGGACATTCATGCTCTCCCTCCAGCCACTGCCCCCACCCTCCTTACCATGGTCATCAGCACCAGGGCGCTGACCAGCAGGGCGTACAGGGCGGCCTTCCCCAGCAGGACCTCGTAGAAGATGGTGGCAGACAGGAGCCCCTGCCGGTAGGACACTGGGGGGGGAGAGCAGGTCGGTACTTGGGCCGGTCCCTGCGCCCCACCCCGCGCCCAGTGCCCACGCGGTCAGGGCTCTGGTCCCAGACGTGGGAGATGGGCAGAAGGAGGCCACTTACCCGAGTTGAAGCCACAGTCTGAAAGGGAAAAGGGGGACATGGGTGAGTGGGGACGGCCGGCTCAAGGGCCTGGGGCTCACGCCAGAGCCCTGAAGTCCGAGGCTGAGCGGCCCAGACAGCCCTGCCCCCTCTTCCTGCCCGGTGTCCGGGTTTCACATCAGGACCTTAGGAAGTGGGGCCCGTGAGGGGGCACCCCCCTGAGGTGCTGAGCCCCGCAGGCCAGGAGGAAGGGGGACCCAGCCGCCAGGCTCTGGGGCAGAGGACCTGGGAGGACCTGGGAGGACACGGCCCCAGGGTCCGCTCCCTGTCCTGGCGCCTGGCCCCAGGCCCCTGAGCCTGTCCTTCTGGGCGACGCCCGCCTGGCTCCCCCTGCGGCCCGCTCACCTGCTCTGCCCCAGATCTGGGCGCTGATGTTCTGGGTGACGGGTTTGGGTGAAGACGACGTCCACTGGGCCTCCTCACCGAGGCCGTAGAAGTGGACCTGGCAGCGGAACTGGTTGCGCGGGTTGTGCCAGAAGCTGGCAGAGACCCTGAGCCGGCTGCTCAGGCGGTAGCTGGAGTTGCTCTGCTCCTCGTAGGGCTGGGGGTCCGTGCTGACCCCGCTGCTCACCTCCCTGTCGTTCACCCACCAGCTCAGCTCCACGTGGTTGGGGTAGAAGCCGGTGGCCAGGCACACGAGCGTGGCCTTCTGGGTGCGCTGGATCTCTGCTTCGGAGGGCTCGAACACGGTGACCTTGGGCAGCCTGACCTTTCCCAGGTCATCTGGAGGGAGGGGAGGGGAGTGGGGCTGGTGTGAGGGCTGCGGGGTTTGGTAGGGGCCCAGCGAGTGTGTGTGTGTGCGCACGTACGTGCGTGGAAGGGTGATGTAAGACCATCTTATGGAGTAGTACACCCTGCTGTTTGGAGGTCACCCCCATTCTTGTGCTTAGTATCCCCCAGGCAGGCTCCAGCCACTGTCTCTCCATGCCCTCTGCTGTCTCTATGAGCCCAGCGCCTGCCATTCTGTGCCCCTCTCATCTCATCATGGCCAGACTTGGTTTCTTCCCCACCAGTAACGCCTCTGTCATGTTATCCACTGCCCAGCGTGATCTGCGGGGAGCCCTGGACCGCACAGGACCAAGCTTAGGGCCGCACAGTGCTTTCGTGACTTAATACTTTGTGTGCCGGTGCTCTTTAAATTTACCAGCCCTTGGGGCTGGCCATTTTCTGTGCCACCGCATGAATGGTATAAGCATTCAATAAAACACACACAACTCCTGAGCTACTGGATATTAAAAAAAACTGTCATATCTCTCATAAAACACCTTACACTTTCACCAAAACAATGTGTAAAGCTTCTAGACTGAGTACGATCAAAGAAATAGCTCCTAATAGTACCAAATAAATCCACCGTGGCATGAAAAACCGGAGACTAGATGAACACGTATTAATACGTGAGCGGCCACCTGATACTGGTGACAAAAAACACGTACTAATACATGAGTGGACCACAAAGTGTTAAGTCTCTTCCTTTCTCTGCCTGTGGAGGGAGGTCGCAGACTCTCCAGAGTGACCCTGGAGCTTAGGGTTCAGACAGAACCCCCTCCTAGGGCGGCCATTGCTCTCTGAACCTAAGGGGCTGAGTGTGAGGGGAGGCAGAGCAAGGGGACCTTTGGGAGCTGGGGTTCTGCTTGTGGAAATCAGCGGCATATTGGGGCACTCAGGTGAGAATATCTGTCGGTGCCACATCTGACCCTGCAGATGTAAACTTTCTGACTTTCTGGGGTCACCCTAGCCATCCCTCCACCTCCGGTACCCCCTGAGTTTCCTCAGCTCAGCCCACTAGCAGTCTCTCCCCTTTGTCAAATTTAGGGATTCTTCCGCCTTCTTTGTCCCTTTGCTTACAAATGTCATACTTTCTACTGCCACGGAGATTCTGACCCAGGCATCGAGCTCATCCGAGCCGCGGTCTTCGTGCCATTTCTGCTTCCTAGAGCGTCAGAGGTGAAGCTGGTCAAGGCCCCAGCCTGTGTGCCCTTGGGGCCCCTCTTTCCTGGTGCTCCCCATTTATTCTCTGCTGCTCTGTGCCTTCCATTGATTTTTTGGTTTCATTCTGAGCAATTCTGTTGCCAGGAAGAAATCTCATTCTTATGTGAATTTAGTTTGCCTGAGGATGGAGAGAATGTTCTAGCCAACACCTCACATGTCTCTGGATGGGCCTGCCCTCCAGGGCTGTCCTCCCGGGTGTGATCAGTGGAATCACAATGGAGGGTGCTGAGAAGGCCCCCACCCCTACAGCCCCACATCCCCGCCCCTAAGCCCCCAACCCAGATTAGTTTAATGCTACTGTCACCATTTGGAAATTCTAAATGAGTTTTCAAACAAGAGACCCTACATGTTCACCTTGAGTTGACCCTGCCTTGGCATCAGGTCAGTCCCTCCTGAAACCAGCCCCCCCCCACCCCAAGGCTGACCCGCCTGCAGTGCTGACACTGGACTTCGGCCGCCCCGCTGTCTGCTCTCATCCTGGCTATTTCACGCCCCTCTAAAGACCTGCTCTTGGGATTCCCCCAGCTCTCCAGGCAGCCACAGTGTGCTCTCCCCAGCCCCCTCCCCTGCCCTTCTTGTAAAGACCAGAGATGTCCTTTGACCCTGAGTCTACCACTCCCCAAGATGGTAACTCAGGGGCTGGGCAGAACTAGCAGCAGCAGGACCAGCACTGTGCCCTGGAGACACCCCACAGCTCTGTGGGGAGGGTAGCCCTTATCCCTGTGTGAGAATCCCTGAGGGTGTGGGTAGACTGCTTTTGGGGTGCAAATGAGCGTCTGGTTTGTATTCACTCTGCTTGTGGGCTGGTTGAGCCTCAGGCAGCAGGGTTGGGGGGGCCTTCATCTTTTCTGGCTGATCCACCTCTCGCCAATACCCAGCCTTCTACTCCCATACCCTCATGCCAAGTCCTAACCCCACCTTGGCACAGGGCTGCCCCGTCCCCCTCCCCACCCAGGGCCATCTCAGGGGGGAAGGGAAACACAGGTTACAAGAACCCACCCTTACTAGGCTACTTGTGCCATCCCCTCAGCATTGTGAAGTGGGAGCCAGAGCTGATGACACTCTGTGCAGAGGGAACTGAGGGTCACCCTGACTCAGTGCCAAAGCCACTGGTCATTCTGGAGCCAGGGGTTGGCACTCAGGCTGACCTGGTTCTAGAGTCTCCTCTCCACCCCAGCAGACCCCAGGAACCCTGGGCAAACCTTAGCTGAGCCCACTGTCCCCAGCTCAATTCAGTCGAACAGAAGGTGCTTGTTGTTTTTAAAAGCGCCAGGTAGGTAGGACACCTGTCTGGTGAGTCACTTCCCTTCTCAGGCCACCTGTTCTCTTCACGGGGACCTCCAAGAACCCCTCTCAGCTCCCATGGCCTCAGACCCTCCGGGGAATTTTCTTCACCTCACCGCAAAGTAGCTGCATTTTAATGTATATTTGTAACAATGAACTTCCCGCACCGCACCCCTGGGTCTTGTCACCTACAATACTTAGTGTGAGAAGGGAGATTTGGGGAGGCTGGGGGAGGGGCACAAGTCTGGGACCGAATGCCCCTCAGGGACTGTGGCTACTGCTTCCAGCCCAGGGGCAGGAGTGGGCGCTGGACCCACACCCCTGAATCTGAGATTTAGGAGAGACAGGCAGGGGGTTGAAGTCTGATTTTAAATCCACACTCTAAACAGTAAATCCACCAGCCCCGTTGTCCTGGCTCTTCTCCCTGACCTCTTTTGATCTGCCTATTTTTTGGCCTCTAGGTTCCACTCCTGTTTGTCATCTTTTTGCTCCTTCTCTGTTCCGCTGCCCCCACACCCCACCTAACACCTCCCTGGAGCTAACCCTGCCGGTGCCCCCACCCCTGCTCTTCCCAGCCCCTCCAGCCTGGTTTCCCTTCTGAGGCAGCTCACAGCCCCCACCCCTGCCCAGCCCAGCCTTCCCGTTCTAGGTGCTACAACCCAGCGGCCCAAGTCCTCACCAATTCTCCCCTTTCCCAGCTCGCCCAGTCCCTAAACGCTTCAGAAGAGATCAAAAGCCCCCTCACCCTCCACCCATGTTCTGCGACTCAGAGCGCCCCTGACCCTTCTGCCCCCTTGCAGAGCAGACCCTACAGGTGGACACGTCCTGCGCCCCGGCCCCGCCCCGGGGGCCACCCCACCCTTCTCTGGGGCTGAGGACTAAGGCGGGGGAGTGCAGCGGAGCTGGGGGTCTCACCTAGGACCGTGAGCCAGGTGCCGGCGCCGAAGTGCTGCTCATATGAGCACAGAGGCCCAGCCCCGCACGCAAACCCCAGCGCCCCAGCCCATCAGGGCTCTGCGGCTCCCAGCCGGTCCCGCCAGCCCGTCCGCGGAAAAACTGAACGGTCCTGGGCGCCCCCCACCTCGGTCCTGGCCCCGCTGTCGGCCGCCCATCCCGTGAACACTCACCTAGAACTACAAGCTGGCTGCCGGCCCCAAAAGTGAGGGCTGCGGCCATCAGGCACAGCCCCGGGAACCCCCACAAGAACTGGACCCCCGCAATCTGCGCGCGCCCCAGACCCCTCCGCGTCCCAGCGCGCTCACCTAGCACCACCAGCCAGGTGCCGGGGCCGAAGTACTGGGTCTGAGTTCACAGCCCCCCAGCCTAGCACAAAAACCCATCGCGCGCCCCCAGCTGCTCCCCGCTTACCCAGCACGGTCAGTCGGGTGCCAGCACCGAAGTACTGAGTGTTTTGGCCCACAGCCCCGGGGCGCAGCACAAAAACGGGCCCCACTGCTCTGCTGGCATCCCGGGGGGCCCTCGCTCCGGCTCCCTCCCGGGCGTTCCCTCTTACCTAGCACGGTCAGCCGGGTGCCAGGGCCGAAATACTGAGTCTCTCCACTCACAGCCCCGAGACCCAGGACAAAAACCTGGCGCTGCCCGCTCCTGCTGCCCGGGACTCAGCCCTGGTCCGCATAAAACCGGAGCGCCCCGAGGAGCGCCAGCATCCAGAGCCCGGAGCCCTGGAGCCCTGACCCAGCCCGCAAGGAGCCCGCAGGTGCCTTGCCAGCCGCGCACGGAGAGCTCCGGAGCAGACCCAGCCGCCCGCCTTACCCAGCACGGTCAGCCTGGAGCCGTCCCCGAAGTACTGCTGCCCGGTGTTGGCACAGCCCCGGGGACCCTGGCGCAAACCTAGCCTCCCCCCACCGGGGTTCAGGAGGACCCAGCCCCCACTCCTCCAGCACAGGGGTTCAGGGGGTCGTCCAGACTGGGCAACCCATCCCACCTCCCACCTGGGGCGGAGTCTTACCTAGCACGGTGAGCCGGGTTCCCGGCCCGAAGTGCTGCTCGCTGTAGGAGCACAGCGGGCGGGGGCCGCCAAGAACTGCTCTCCCTGCCCCTCCCCGCACAGACTGAGTGCATAGTGCCTTCTCCTTCCCGGGCTTCCATCCCACCCCCATAGCTGGGGGGCATAGAAGGTGCTCTAAGGAATGCATGAGGTCGCCCCAGTTGCAGAGGATAATCAGCTTGGTGTGGGGACCGTAAGGGGGACTTGGAGTCCGAGGGGGTATTAGCCATGGCAGTTGGGCTGGAACTGGGAAGTGTCCCAGGCTGGACCTTGCCTTGCTCTGTGGATGTGACCTGTGACCTCTGTAACCTCAGTTTTCACCTGAAGAATGGAGAGGCAGCTTCCTGCAAAGTTATCATGAGCGTTGAACGGATAACACAGATACAAGTACTTTATCAAAGGCATGTTTTCTGAAAAGCGCTGCTGGTCCCACTTTGGTGCCTGATTGCTTCACATGGCCTGGGTGCAGAGCTAGGAGGTGCAGGGGGGCTGGGTGCAGAGGTAGGAGGTGCGGGGGGCTGGGTGCAGAGGTAG
>PVIJ01016693.1:0-13942 GCA_004024925.1 Scalopus aquaticus | reverse complement strand
GGCTGGGAAAGCACCGACTCAGACTGCACTGGAAATGGGGAGGGGCTTGGGAAGGTTGAGGTGCTTGGCTGCGGGCTGGGGGCAGGGGGGCCGGCACCCGCCCCAGAACATCACCACCCTGAGATCTGTGTCGGCAGCGCTCCCCTCCGGGACTCACTGTACCCACCTGCGCAGACTGGCATTTATGGAGAGGCAGGTGGGAGGAGCATGGAGGATGGAGCAGCAGGTGATGGCACCTCGCAGGGCTGGGGGGGCACAAACAGCTGGAACCCCCGGGATTCCCCGTCAGCCCTGCACAAAGTCCTCCCCTTCGCTTATCACACACATTTCATGACCATCTGCCCCCCATGCTGGTCACAAGGACGCCTGCCCTTCCTGGGGTGGCATCCACTGACCTGCCCCTCTGCTTCAAGCTGGTCACTCCTCTCTCTGAACTTGGCACCTGGGGGCACCGGGGCCTCTTGCTGGGACTTTTGTTCATGCCCCTCCCCCTGCCCTTAGGACCACCGGCCCACATCGGGCATCGGGCATCGGGACCACACCTTCCCGCCAAGGGGTTGCCTGCTCCTCAGATTCCTTCCTGGGGACCCCACTCAGAGACTGAGGGCTAGCCTCTGACCGCGTCTCTGCAGACGCTGCTACTTCAGCCTTCCCCTGGAAGTCCAGCTGTTTCTATCCGTGAATGTCCCCCCAGAGCCATAAGCTTCACGGGGATATGGGTAGCTTTATTTTCCTGAAGGCCCTGGGCTCAGTGAGCAGCTGAGGCTATACATGCTTTATGCCCACACACGGTATGCACGTGTGTATGCGTGTGCATGTTTGAGTACGTGCATATGCTGCAGCCGGACAAGTGAGCGGGTAGGAAGGTGGTGATTTCGGGCAGGTCTGAGGTCAGATCTGCTCCTGAAGGGGTCACTTTGGGGTCATTCGTTCGTTCATCCCAAGATAGTGTTGGCGGTGCCTGCACTGACCAAGGCTTGTGCCAGGTCCCAGAACCTGCAGTGGACACACCCTTGTCGTCGAGGTCCTGGCAGTCAAATGGGGAGGTCAGACAGGGTGGGAGGCGGTTTCCATCAAGTGTGGGTAGTGCCACGAAGGAGGTGGGCATGAGGTGCCAGGATAGCAAAACAGTGGGTGCGTTTAATCCAACCAGGGCAGTAAGGGGGCAAGGAGGCTCAAGGGAAGCGTCTTAGAGGGGAAGATAGCTGGGCTGACTCTTCACTGGTGAGTGGGTGCTGGAAACTATGCCATTCTGGGAAGAGGGCTGCAGAGGGCGGGGGGAGCAAGTAGCTCGGGGCTAAGGGAGACAGGATCCAGGTGAGTGTGGAATAAGGTGGAGGAGGGTCTTATGTGCCCTCTAAAGGACTTTGGGCACCATGATCACAGTTACAATGAGACAATGAGGAGCTTTGAAGGAGTTCTAGAAAGAGCACAAGGGTGAATCTCAATCTTAACACCACCTTCTATCCTTCCAGGAGTGATCAAACCACATTTGCACACCCATTTCATTCACTAGCAAGAAATTTATCAGCAGTTTTGTAACTTAAACTGGAAGACTCATCTGCTGCTAAGAATAAATTTGTGTCTGTGTTCTCTTCACAGCCGGGAAACCTACTTGGTGAATGAATTGAGACAAGTGGTGCCAGGGAGACACGGACAGACAGACAAGGTGAGATGTATGAGACCTCGCTTGTTAATCAGGGGCGGGGCCAAGCGGCAGGTGGGCTGGCTCTTGCTCAGATCACCTTTGTCCACGCCGGGCGGATAATTCCAATGGTCAACACCTCCATTTCCCTGGTCTGTTCTGCAGGAAGCCTCTTCACAACCCATCACCACCTTCCACATTTACTTAAGTTTCCCTGCCAAGGAGGGGCAGTGCAGGCCACAGGCGGGGTCCCCCAACCTCTCTTGTTCTAGTCTGATGGGACAGGGGGTCACATGGGATGTCAGAGACCAACAGAAGGACACCTAGACACTCGCAAGGCAGAGTCAAGCCAGAACAAGTGACTTTTATTGGTTCAGTTTACTAAGCATGGGGGTCCCCCAGGGGCGGGAGTTTCGACCACGAGCGTCCAGCACGCACGGAGGAAGAAGGCGATGGGGCGGGGAGACGGGAGAACAGCTCTCCAGAAGCACTGGCAGAAAGGGCACCCACATCGGCCACTGGCCGGACCAGTGGGGAAGCGCGGAGCTGGCTCAGGTGTCCTTTTTCTTGACCTGAAGAAGAGGAAGTTTGGGGTCAGCAGGAGCCTGGAGTGGTGGGGTTGAGAAGAAGCAGGAAGCACCCCTATGAGAACAGTAGGGGTCCTCATGAGGTCATGGGCTCGCAGGGCCCAGCTTCTCTGCTGGGACCCCAGAGTGTCTTCTGAGGCATGTGGGTGAACCCCCTTTCCCTCAGCTACCCACTCTGGTCCTGGCTTGTCTCTGGGCTCCTGGCTGAAACCCTCTTTCTAGGGTCACCCCCCGTCACGGCCCTTACCATGGTCATCAGCACCAGGGCGCTGACCAGCAGGGCGTACAGGGCGGCCTTCCCCAGCAGGACCTCATAGAAGATGGTGGCAGACAGGAGCCCCTGCCGGTAGGACACTGGGCGGGGAGAGCAGGTCGGTACTTGGGCCGGTCCCTGCGCACCACCCCGCGCCCAGTGCCCACGCGGTCAGGGCTCTGGTCCCAGACGTGGGAGATGGGCAGAAGGAGGCCACTTACCCGAGTTGAAGCCACAGTCTGAAAGGGAAAAGGGGGACATGGGTGAGTGGGGACGGCTGGCTCAAGGGCCTGGGGCTCACGCCAGAGCCCTGAAGTCCGAGGCTGAGCGGCCCAGACAGCCCTGCCCCCTCCTCCTGCCCGGTGTCCGGGTTTCACATCAGGACCTTAGGAAGTGGGGCCCGTGAGGGGGCACCCCCCTGAGGTGCTGAGCCCCGCAGGCCAGAAGGAAGGGGGACCCAGCCGCCAGGCTCTGGGGCGGAGGACCTGGGAGGACCTGGGAGGACACGGCCCCAGGGTCCGCTCCCTGTCCTGGCGCCTGGCCCCAGGCCCCTGAGCCTGTCCTGGGCGACTCCCGCCTGGCCTCCCCTGCGGCCCGCTCACCTGCTCTGCCCCAGATCTGGGCGCTGATGTTCTGGGTGACGGGTTTGGGTGAAGACGACGTCCACTGGGCCTCCTCACCGAGGCCGTAGAAGTGGACCTGGCAGCGGAACTGGTTGCGCGGGTTGTGCCAGAAGCTGGCAGAGACCCTGAGCCGGCTGCTCAGGCGGTAGCTGGAGTTGCTCTGCTCCTCGTAGGGCTGGGGGTCCGTGCTGACCCCGCTGCTCACCTCCCTGTCGTTCACCCACCAGCTCAGCTCCACGTGGTTGGGGTAGAAGCCGGTGGCCAGGCACACGAGCGTGGCCTTCTGGGTGCGCTGGATCTCTGCTTCGGAGGGCTCGAACACGGTGACCTTGGGCAGCCTGACCTTTCCCAGGTCATCTGGAGGGAGGGGAGGGGAGTGGGGCTGGTGTGAGGGCTACAGGGTTTGGTAGGGGCCCAGCGAGTGTGTGTGTGTGTGTGTGTGTGTGTGTGTGTGTGTGTGTGTGCCGGGAAGGGTGATAATGACACCGTGTTGGAACAGTAGAGACTTTTGGACTCAATATCTCACTCTCCTTAGTTATTGCCCCCTTGGCTGCTGCCTTCCTGGTTTCCCACGGGTGCCCGCTGCCCACAACCTCCTCACCTCCCCCAGTGACATTATATCCTGATTTTCTGGGCTTCTTTGGCAAAGTCTCCTACTCAGATCCTTGTTTGACTGTCAAGAGTATTTTTCTCCCTCATTCAGGGGTCCCTGGGTGCGGGGCTCTCTCCTTTTGCACACTCAGATGTGATTACAACAGACTTGAATATACCTTGGCGTGGGGACAGGAGAGTCTCACCAGCAGGACCCTGGGCCTGGGTTGTTTCCTGGCCAGCAAGTTCCCGGTGTGCAAGGCGTACAGCGCTGGCGTCTTGGCACAGAGAGGCGCTTTTCTGGCTGTTTTCCTGCCTTCCATGCTCAGCTCACATCCTTGCTTCCTCCCGTGTAACCTGCTTGGAGCAGCCCTGGCACCCTGGCTACTGTTATTTCAGATGCCCCACCTTTGGGGGTACCCCGGCCTGGGCTGTGTGATGCTTGGCCCCCATCCCCAGAATCCCGTGAGACTCGGCTGTGGGTTGAGCTCCTTTCCTTCCCTGCCCAGTCTTCCCTGCAGCTCTGGAATCTTAGTGCAAGGCTGAGCTCAGCATTCTTTTTTTTTGTTAAAATATTGATTTATTTATGCATACAGGAGCTGGGGTGTAGGCCAGACAGGGGTGTGGTGAGAGGATTCACCAGAGACAGTGGGGAGCAGAACAGGCAGATCGACTGAAACACACTGCTGAGGGGAGCAGCGGACGAGGCAGGAGAGGTCTGCTGCGCCATGTGGACTCCCTGGCTGGACTTACAAGCAGCGCAGGCTTGGTGGATGGGTGTGCTGAACCCAAGGCCCAGGGCCATTTGGTCAGAGGACTCCCACCGGTCAGCTCCCCGACCCTGTTGCCTGCCTGGCGGCGGGGAGGGTGTCTGGGATTACTCCCTCCCCCACCTCATCTGAGCACAGGGGAGGGAAGGAGTCACCGCCATCTTTCAAAGATCCTGCTCTTTGCCAGATTTTCCTGGCCTCTACTCGGTTCTGTGTAACCAGAAGGGTCAGTGTTTGGCATGACGTGTGGCAAGCCCAGGTCTCCACTTTGTCCAAATCTGGGAAATGTTTTGGATGGAAAAATCGAGTCACAGGTTTGGGAGAAGGTCAGTTGTGACCCAGCCTTGACAAAAGCATTGTTCTCCTGAGTCCCAGTTGCACCAAACCCCTTCCCCCCTGAACCCAGCCACTTTGAATCCCAGGGACTAGAACTTTCCAATTTTCACTCCCAGCAGGGGCTCCATGTGAGGGGGTGGGGGGGGCGCAGCTCTGCCTGCTGGTCTCTCCGGATCTGTCTCCAGCCCAGAACCCCCTCCTCGCCCAGCCTTGCCCTGTCCCTCTGATCGTGATGACCATGCAGGGGTGCTTCGAGGGGGGCCCCTTCCCCTGCTCTCCCAGCACAGATCTGGCTTTGAGAAAACGGGGCCTCCGCCTGTTTATCTTCTTTACACCCCATCTGTGGCTGAGACAGTTTAAGTTTCCAGTTGTAACGGTTTATTCAGACTTTCTCCTCTGACCCCCACTAAGCAGTGTCCCCCAAGGGCCTCCTACAGCTCCTGTGGTGTGACAGGGGCTCTGACCTAGGGCTCAGCAGCACCCCTCAAACCACCCCCTTACTAGCCTGCCTCTGGAGCCCTTAAACCACCCCAGGAAGACACACTGGATATTTGTGGACAGTGAGACAGAGAAGGGGGAGGCCGGCGCTGAGACCCACACTGGAGGGAGACGTGGGAAAGGATTTTAGCAGAGGAGGCGCAGCGAATCCCCAAGACAGTGGACACAAGCGCAGAGCTGGAGCTAGAAGGGGAGGGAAACAGCCCCGAAAGCACACAGCCCTACAAGGCAGAGATGACAGATGGAGTTTGGAGACAGAAAAGACCCAGAGAGCACCAAGCTGATGTCCCAGCAGGAGCCCCGGCACCAAACAGAGGTGGGGGCTGGAGATGCTGGGGGTCAGGGGGCTGAACCCCAGGAGGGAGAATGGCTCCCTTATCCCCACTGCCCTCCCACGAACTGATCACTGGCCAAACACAGCCCCTCCAGTCAGAAGGGGGCCCCGGTACCTGTCACGGTGAGCCTGGTGCCGGCGCCAAAGGAGAGCGGTGAATTATAGGAACACAGCTGCAGAGGGCTGTGGTGAAACCGCCCCAAGTCCCCCCAGAGCAGAGTCCTAGCGCTCCCCCACCGGGAGCAGGCTCGCTCCCTCTCCCAGCCCACTCAGGCTGCACCAAAGGGGTTCCCTCACCAACAAGGTCTAGGGTACACCAGAGAGAACGAGAAAGGACTGCGGGCCACACTGAGGAGGAAGGACGAATGGAGAAGAGGGAGGAGATGGAGTGAACTGGAGACTGGCAGCTGGAGGGCTCCCCACAGCTCCCCGAAGTCTGTCGTCGTCGAGACCAGGGCTGGCCAGAAGACAGAGCCCAATGTCCCAGGGACCGGACCCTGTACGGGCCCTGCGCTTACCCAGGACAGAGAGTCGAGTCCCGTCCCCAAAGTGCAGTGGCTGGTTGCTCCACAGTGTGACATGGGTGTGCAAGCCCAGGCCCCAGGTGGCTAGTGGGGGCCCTCCTGGAGAAGCTTCCACCCCTGACCAGGGGCTTACCCTGGGGCTACCGCCTCACCCCGACTCTCCTCTCCAAGGAGTCCTCCCAGAACTGGTCTTTACGACAATACAGTGTCCCCAGAGCGCCCTTCACTTACCCAGGACAGAGAGTTTGGTGCCAGTGCCGAAAAACAGTCGTTCATTAGTTACACAACATTAAAGCCTGGTAGAAAATGGCCGCTGCCTGTGCCTTTCCCTGAGTCCACCGGCCAGCGCGCCAGTCCCTTTCTTAGTGGGGTTTTAGCTCCAGGCAGTGGAGGGATGGGTGACCCCATTCCCCCGTGTCCATCGCCTTTCTGTGCCAGGAAGGGACCTTCCAGGACAGTGCCCTGAGGCCAGAGACTTTGCCATCTCAATGGCCGCCATGGAGTTTTCTCCAAGGCTGCGGGGGATGGACACTGGCTGAGCTGGCCGCCCCCTGGACTCAGGGCTCAGCACCAAAGGGGTCCCATCACGAGCAAGGTCTAGGGTACACCAGAGAGAGGAGGAGGCAGCTGCTGGTGACCAAGGCTGTCCCCGCTTCCTGCCCCCGGGTGGACAAGAGTCAGACCCGCCGGATAAACAACAGACTTTTAGGGCAGCGCTGAAGTCGGAGGTCTGCCCCGTTGGAGTGTTTCCCAAGCACAGCCTCCAGGCCCCACTTCAAAACCTCCCCTGTCTGCTGAGAACAGCTGGGAATCTGGGAGAGGCTGGGGGGCCCTAGCCGAGCCACCAACCCCACTTCAAGCACCCCACAACCCTCCCAGAGCTTGCCCAGGCCCCCGGCCAGGGGGGGGAAACACAATGTGGCCAGCTATGGAATCCAGAGCAAGGAGACTGGGAGCCCCGGCAGAGAGAATGTTAGAGCCCTTGGGTTACCTCGCCTCCCCGTTTTCGTCCACCACCCTGGGGGTACCACCTCATCTCCTTTCTCATCCTTCTCTACCCAGCGAGGCTCGTGCTGAAATCTCAGAGGACCAGGGGTCTGGGTGGAGCTGCCCTCACAGGACCCCATGAGCCCACCCCAGACAAGGTGACCTCTCCCAAGCCAG
The DNA here is from genome assembly GCA_004024925.1 of Scalopus aquaticus. Lineage (NCBI taxonomy): Eukaryota > Metazoa > Chordata > Mammalia > Eulipotyphla > Talpidae > Scalopus > Scalopus aquaticus. The sequence goes on along the minus strand of PVIJ01016693.1, from coordinate 6,617 downwards.
CACCGGGGGAGCTGGCCACCCCACTTCCCGCACGGACCCCCAGGGAGACCCCATCCTCACCTACAACCGTCAGCTTGGTCCCTGCGCCGAAGGTGTAGTCATAGGAACACAGCAGGAGCCGGCCCCTCCAAAAGGACCCTCCCGCCCCCTCAGGAGCCGGCCCCTCCAAAAGGACCCTCCCGCCCCTCCGCGCCCCGGGGTGATTACCAACGACTGCGACTCTGCTGCCTTCTCCAAAGAAGACTTGGGTGTTCACACAGTGGCCCGGGGCGGGAGGAAAAGAGCGGGGTGCGTGCAGAGGGGCCCGGCTGGTTTCGGGGGCTGCGCGTAAGCGAGCCCTCCTGGGCGACATGGATAAGTGCAGATGAGCCCGACTCCCGGCTCTTGAGGGTCAAATCCAGATCCTTCCGCGCCCCATCTTGAGTGTCTCTGAAGGTCCATCAGAAGGTCGTGGGCTAGGGGGGAGAGCAGCGCCCCAGAACCTGTGGCTGCGTCCATAGCCCCTCTTCCTTCCAGAAGGGGTCACCCCGCGCCTTCTGCTGGTCTTGACTTGGGTTCGGTGGGGTTGCCATAAAGGGGGCCCCCTGGGTCCATCTCCCCTGCGGCCCCACATCGCTCTGGCGGCTGGTGCTCTCCCTGAAGGTGCCTCCCTTGGGGCTTGTCCAGGCCTGGCTTGACTGGGGTGCCAGGCGGTGGGGGGTCGGGGAGTGGCGGGGAGCGGGGCGCTGCCCCAGCTGTCCCTCGGGCCTGCTGCTGGGAGGAAAGTGGAGACCCGTGGCCTGGGGCAGGCGGGGAGGTTTTTGTAAAGGTGCCCCGTGAAGTTGAATCACCGTGCCCCCTGTCCCCACAATGTTACAGCTTTCTACAAAAACGGCCCCTCCCACAGGCCCGCCCCTCGGGTCTGGGAAAAACCGCGGGAACAGCTGCTTCTTGGGGGCATCAGGCAAGGGACACAGTGACATCACTCCCCAGTCACCCCACGGTGGGACCTGGTGGCAGGGCCGGGGGCCCCTCTCTGGGAGGCACCCCGGGGCCTTTCTTTGGGAGGTCCGTCCCCCTCAGAGCTGTGTGTGCTTGTGAGGCCGGCTCCCTTGGGGGCTGGTTTTCTCCTAGCCGCCCCCCTCCACCTCGTCATCACAGTGGGGGCGGGGCACCCTGTCAGGAAGCAGCGGCCCTTCGACACTGGCCCCGCCCCAGGCTGAGTCACACCTGTGAGACCTGACACCCCCACTCTCTGTCCCTTTGCTCCAGCTCTGGGGGGGCAGCGGGGGGGGGTGTCTGGGATTGGCCAGGAGCTACACGAGGGCCTGAGGCAGTGAGCTGCTTCTGGACTGGGTGGGTGAGCCCCACCAAGGCTTCTGGACCCCAGAAACCTGAGTAACTAGGGAGTGGGGGGCAGAGCTGGACAAACACTGTCCAGAACCCCCAAAGGCAGTCCCAAGGTCAAGTCATAGATGTCGTTTTTGGATCTGATTGGTCTGAAGAGCGGGGTCCTCCGGTTCCCTCTGAGAAAGGTTTCACCAGAGCTACCCTTTCGGCAGCTCGGGGCGAGTTTCTCAGGCGAGTTTCTCCACGAGACAGAGACGTTGGTTGTACTCAAAGAACAGGTTTATTAGGGAAAGGGACAGAGGAATAAAGGACACCCGCATAGACACAGGCGGGCAGGGAGAGTTGCCCCTTTGGGGGACAGCTTAGGTTTTATCATCTTCTTTCGGTCGGAAGGGGCTCATCTTCGTGGATGCCTTGTCTGTTGCTGATTTTGAATAACTAACTAGAATTTGAAAGGGCCCCCGAGATGCTACAATGGGCTCAATCTCCGTATTTTCACCTTCCGCTCAGCAATCTGAGACCTGCTGGGAACTTATGTTTTGTGATTCAGGCTTCAGTGCCTAAGGATTTTTGGTTATCATTCTGGTTAATGGTTATGTGAATTCCTTCTTCCCCCACCTCCTGTGTGAGTCAGGTTCTAATCTTGTGATGTCTTTTTACGTGTTTCCTCCATCTTCTTCATTTCCTCCACCTCTCTCCCTGAAGGGTAGAACCGTGGTAAGCTGTTGTAGATGCTTTATTTTCCCTTCGCAAGATGACTTGAGATTTAACCTCCAGTTGAGTGACCTACGTCCCATTTCACTAGATGGTGCTACCTTTTATTGCCTTTCAAACTATGACTTAAAATCTAGAAGGAAAATGGGCAACCTTACGGATGTAAGGAAACACTCGCAGGGGAAAATAAACACCATATTGATGTCGTTGTAGAGTCGATGGATTTGAGAGCGGAGCAGGGTCCTTGGGTTCATTCTGGGAAAGGTTTCACCAGAGCTCCCTTCGGCGGCACGTGACAAGTGTCTCCACGAGACAGAGACTCAGTTATACTTAAAGAACAGGTTTATTAGGGCAAGGAAGTAAAAGGCACTTGCACAGACACAAGTGGGCAGAAAGAGCTGCCCCGCCGAGGGGCAGGTTTGCTAGGAGAGGCCTGCATGGTGCAGGTCACGGGCAGACAGGCAGGCCGCTGCCCTGCAGAGGGACAGAGTTGGTCAAGGAAAGCACCTGCATAGGCGCAGGTGGGCAGAGAAATGGCTGCCCTGAGTTTTTGCACAGATGGCACTGATAGAGCCTTCTTCCAGTTGGGAGGGGCTCATCTTTGAAGATGGCTGTCTGTTTACTGGCTGCTAGAATTAGAAAAGAGACCAGGGATTCTGCAATGGGCTCAATCTCCATATCTTTGGCCCTAGAGACTGCCTTCTAGGTCCTACCTATGCTTTTAATTTAGGAGCTGGCACTTAGGGATTGTGCTAATGGTTATGATTTCCTCTACCCCCACTTTCTTGTGTGGGTCCTTATTTTTAAGTTATATCTTCTCCATCAATATCAAAGGATACACAAGATGGTGGGAAGACATTTACAGGACTCCGCTTGCCATTATCTGATGAACTCCTCAAAATCAATATGAAAACTGATTTTATAGACAGTATATATAGTATACATAGTGTATATATAGTATATATATAGTGTGTGTAGTGTGTATATATAGCATGTATAGTATATATATAGTGTGTATAGTGTATGTATAGTATATATATAGTGTGCATAGTGTGTATGTATAATATATATAGGGTGTATGTATAATACATAGTGTATATAGTATATACAGTGTGTATATAGTATATATATAGTGTGTATACATAGTATATATAGTGTGTATATATAATACATAGAGTGTGTATATAGTATATATAGTGTGTATAGTGTATATATAGCATATATATAGTGTGTATAGTATATATATAGTGTGTGTATATAGTATATAGAGTGTATATAGTATATATAGTATATATAGTGTGTGCATAGTGTGTATATATGTATATATATAGTATATATATATACTATGAATATATATGAAAATTGATTTCATATATAGACAGTAAATATGGCAAAGAAAATGGGCTAGAGCAAAAAATCCCAATGGTGCTGAGCACAGAGGGAAACCTGACAGAGATAGATGCACAGCAAGGCTCCATGGAAATGCTGCTTTCCACCACCTTGATTGACAAAAGCTTGAATTAGAAAGATCATTCTGTTGCTTGTCTGTGGTGAAATGCGCACTTTTACCCACGATTGCTGTTAGAAGTACAGAATGATATTATCTTATGGGAGCCATTTAGAAACATAAAATTCACAAATGCATTTATTTTTTCACCCAGAAATTCCACCTCTGGGAATTTATTCTGTGCTTATTCTTGCATACAAATAAAAACTGCATGTAAAATATTTGCCATACTTAGGATAGCAAAAAGACTGGGAAACTCAAGTGCTTATCAGTAAGAGGCTGGGTGAATAAGCTGATTGGCATACTAGAAAGCATATTATACTGTGCTAAGAAAGAATGGAAATGGTGCATATTGCTATGGAAATTTCCCTAAGGTTTATTGTTACTTGGAAAAAGCAAGCTGTGGAATAGTTTCCGTTATGCTCTCTTTTATTTAACAGGGGGAAAATAGGAATTGTGCTTTTGTGCTTTGGTTTGCTTGAGTAGATAGAAACAGCAGAAGAGAAAGTAACATTTTTCAGGGTCAACTTTTTTGTCTTGTTTCAAATCTTGAAGCATATGGCCACATTATGTATTTACAATAAAACAACAACATTTTAAAAGAAAGGGGAAAGAATGAAATACACTATGTTGAAAACTGTTATTTTTGAAAAATCTGTGTTCCATTGACAAAGTCATTCTTTCTCAAGAAAATGATTTTATGAAAGGAGCTGTTAATGACCCTGAATTTGCTCAAGCCTCCAAACACGTAGGAGCTTGTGAAAAATGCGTATTTCAGGAACGTTCCCATGATCTTTTAACTTGAAACTGGGTGTATTAATTTGCACTTAGATGATCAAGCATATTACCTGGGTATTTTCCCTTCTGTGCCGTGTCCTCTGACGAGGTAAAGGGCAGACGTCTGCCGTGGAGAACGCCGGAGTGCTATCTGGTCGTGCCACAGGCTGGGTGCAACGATTTGGCTCTTATCGAATGGTTTCACTTATAACAGGACTATAGGAAGGCCGGGTGGGAGAGAGACACTCAGCGGGGGGGGGGGGGGGGGGGGGGGGGGGGGGGGGGGGGGGGGGGGGGGGGGGGGGGGGGGGAGGGGAGGATAAGGGCACAAAATGGAAGAGAGGAGAATACAGGGGACCATGGAGATGGATCACGGGTGAATTGGTGGTGGGCTGCCCAAGGGGAGTACAAAATGTAAAAGACATAAATAACAATAAAAAATATATAAATAAATAAAAAAAAAGAAAAAAAAAGAATTAGGGGAAAAAGAAAAGGGAAAGACAGTCTGATCTACTCATTAAAAGTGATGGGCGGTGCTGAAGGGAGCCATTCATATTATGAACAGCAGGGGGCAGGCTTTCCTCATTTTTCAGCTCTGAATCGCTGCAATCTCAGCGAGGCCGCTAGAGGGGGCAAGAGGAACGTGGATGGTGCGTTTGTGGGCCAGAAGGGGAATCCGCGGACCTGTGTCCTTTTAGCAAGGTGTGTTTGGGGGTGGGGCTGGGGGAGAGAGGAAAATCGCAAAACAGCACCTTATGATTGTGTAATCCTTGAGCCCTTTCAAGCACATGGATAGAGTTATTTTAACTTAGAAGTGACCCTGTCCGCATTTCCAGGAGCTAGAAGAGGCATCCTGGAGAGCTCTGTTTTGCCTATTTGCCTCAGAGCAGAGCAGGCTGTTGGGAAGTGACCCCAGTGGGCTACGGGGGGTGGGGGACAGGGCCAGTGGGTGAGGAAGAGCTCAGGGGGGAAGGGCGCAGAGAGGCCGGGGTGGTGATGCGACTCCCTGGAGGTGCTGGCTCTGGGGAGAGAGATGCTCCCCCACTCCTCAAAGGAGGAGGGGGGGCTCCCAGTCTGCCCCCAATGTGCAGACCTGGCAGGCCGAGTCTTTTGGAAGAGATTTTTCTAAAGCCTGTTTGTCTCTACAAAACAGCCCCTCACCTTCTGCTCCTTGGATCCCACCCCACACCCTTAGGGTGCAAAACTACCTCTGCAGGGAACTCCTTTGGGCCCTGGGGCTCCCTGCCGGCGGCCCTGTCTGACCAGGAGGAGCCCGCCCAAGCAGGGACAGGAGGGAACAGGCAGAGACACGGGAGAGGAAGTAGAGTCACTTTATTTCCACGGGGAGGGAGGGCAGGGGCCTTAGTAGGCGGCCATGGTCTGCTGGATCCAGCCCACGTAGTTGCACACGCGGGTGTAGACGCCGGGCTTTCCTTTCTGGGCGCAGCCGTAGCCCCAGGAGACGATGCCCTGGAGTTCTCCGTTGCACACCACGGGGCCGCCAGAGTCACCCTGGGGAAGGAGGCGCACAGGCGTTCCAGGGAGCAGCGGGGGGACGCACCCAGAGTCAGCCCAGAGACCCCGCTGGGGCTGCTCCCTGCCCCCCATCCTGCCGCTGGGGCCTCGGAGCTCCTGCCCAGAGACTTTCCGCCGCCCCGCTGGCCTCCTGCTGACCTGGGCATAGCCTCAGGCTCGCGTGCGCTCCCCGGGCAGTGTGAATGAGTGTGCCCGTGCCCCCCGGGACCCGGCGCTGGCCTCACCTGGCAGGAGTCCTTGCCGCCCTCCAGGAAGCCGGCGCACACCATGTTAGCAGTGATCTGGCCGGGGTAGGAGGCCTCGCACTGGGCCTGGCTCAGCAGAGGGGCGTCCAGGCACTGCAGCAGCTCGGGGTGGTGGACTGGGGGCGGGGAGAGGCGATCAGGGGAAATGAGGGGAGACTGAGACTGGGAGGGTGATCCAGTGCGGAACCCCAGGGCTGTCACGAGAAACCCCCGAAGCAAGCCCCATGGAGGAGCCAGGGGCTCAGTTCCCCCAGGGAGCCAGAGGCACCCCTCCAGAGGGGAGAGCGGAGTGCCCTCGCCGGCCTCTCTGCCCAGCCGGGGCACCCGCCCGGCCTCCCTCCCGCCCAGCGCGCAGCCTGCAGGTCCCGGCTGCGGACACGGGCGGACACGGGAAGCAAAGGGCTTCAAGCCCGGGCCGGACTTGGGTCCGGGAATTGGGCCGCGCGGGGAGCTGGGTCAGCGCGAGGGGCCCCCTTACCGCCAGAGCTCAGGGTGTTGCCCCAGCCGGA
>PVIJ01016692.1:0-31884 GCA_004024925.1 Scalopus aquaticus | reverse complement strand
TTTATTTTTCTTTTTGTTGATGTGTTGGATTACATTGATTGATTTTCGGATGTTGAACCATCCTTGTGCCCCTGGGATAAATCCCACTTGGTCGTGGTGTATTATTTTATGGATGCATTGTTGGATCCTATTGGCCAAGATTTTATTAAATATTTTTGCATCAGTATTCATTAGGGAGATTGGTCTGTAATTTTCTTTTGTTGTGTTGTCTTTGTCTGGTTTCGGTATTAGAGTAATATTTGCTTCATAGAATGTGTTTGGTAGTACTCCTTCCGTCTCGATTTTTTGAGAGAGTTTGTGTAATATAGGGACTATTTCGTTTAGGGTTTAAAAAAAAAAAAAAGTTCTCACAAAGCACTCCACCTAAATCTTTTTGGAAATTTAAGTACTGTCTTTACTAAGTTTTAAAAACAATTTGAGGGTTCCCTGTTGACTTAAGGGGTTAAGTCTCAGCACTATAAAGCTATCAGCAGCCACTGCAGTGTGAGTTTAGTCCCATGCCAGGAAGCTAACCCATATGGTACAGCAGACCTCTTCCATCTTGGCCACTGCTCCCCTTAGCAGTCTGCCTGTTCTGCTCCCCACTCTATGGTGAATACTTTCCTCCCTCCCCCTACACCTCTGGCCTACACTCCAGCCCCAGCTCTTTTATACATAAATCGTTAAAAAAAAATGTAAATTTCAGTAGAATAGTTCACCATTGATTAATGGGCATCTTCTCAGAGATACCTAGAAAACATTTGCAGCAAAAGCTGCCTTGTCATCACATTATAAAATACCCGGCTTTAGAAGAGTGATCAATTTATATCTTGAACCATATTTGTTACAGTACAAAAAAAATATTTCTGAAGATTTGATAATTGATACAATAAATAATGGAAAATAGTTGGACCTTAGTGAACAAGGTAGTACTAATGGTAAGCTGTAAAAATAATTGGCCAACCTTACCAAAACTTGCAAAGTCACTTAGAAATTGTAAAACAGGATGATTAGACATTTGAAAAGATAAAGCTCTAAGGAGATTCGACTTAAATGATATTCTAAAGTCAGTATTTTACAAGAAAGAAAGAAATTAAAGCTGACATTAAATTAGCCAGAGAATTGGACATGTAAAACTAAGTAAAGGAAACTGAAAATGAAGCAGGTTATTGAAACAATATACCCTTTGAAACAAAAGAAAGTAACAATTCCAAGAGGAAACTGGAATATTTTCTATTTTATGAAAATGTAGTTTGGTAAAAGGTGAAAGCATAATCAAAAATTGCTCAATTTCTTGAATCCTGAAACTTGGCCTATTAAGGTTTGTAAAGTTCTGGATTGATAATCAAAAATAAAAAATAGAGTATTAACTCAATGACTTAGCGCATATATATGTATACATACATGTAAGAGTTTAGATAGTATTATAGGACTTAAAAAAAAGTATAGTGAAGGTACTGAGGGGAATGAGTATCATGAAAAATGTCATTAGAGATTCTCAATTTATTGAAATCACAAGTCACAAATAACTTACCAACTTTATGAGGAAGAATTTATTGCCGCTTACTGTGTTGTATTGTGGGCCAGATAGGAATATCAATTAGCTGGTGACTGCTGCAACAAAAGATCAATAATATCCTCCTGGCTTGGAATAGCATAGCAAATATGATAATTCATGTCACCTAAGTTATTTTCCTGGGCTCTCTTCTCCCTTTTCAGCCCATTTTGCCCACAGTCGCCAAATGAATCTTAATTATTTTTCATTTTATGCCTTCGTTCAAAAATCATTTCCTTATAAGACACTTTTAGCTTCACAGAGCTCTTATATCTACTTTTTTCTGCCTTTTCTCCCATCATCCCAAAATCTACCTATTCATTCTCGCCTAAAGTCATTATACAAATTTCCACTTTCACTCCTGCAATCATTGCTTCTTTTTAAAATATTCCCTTGCCACCAACGGACTTTCTTTCCAATTTGCTTTCTTTCTAAAATCTAACATAATTCCTTACAGAAAACTTCTTTTCCAAGTCAAAATGTCTATATAATAGTAACCTAGTAATAGAAGAAAAAATCCAATCCATCTACCCAGATAAAAAATGAGTAAGTGAATGAACTTTGCTAAGTATTTAGTAGAGATCTTTCAAAACAAAACTTCAATGTGGTCTTTAGTTAACTCAGGCAAGAACAGCCGTTAAAAGAAACATGGCTGACCTTTTTTCATTCCCAACAGACCCATTGCTCTCTAGTAGTGGGATGTTGACTCCATTGTAAGGCGCTGATTCCATTGTAAGAAGGCTGGAAAACATTTCTTTAACAAAGGTTTATAACTTTTTCCAACTTGAATAATGTGCCAAATGCTATAAATGAAAAACGATTATCCTGGATCTCTATTGTTTCCTAGGTTGTTGGTTTTTTTTAAAGATTCATTTATTTATGCATACAAGCTGGGGTACAGACCAGAGGTGTGGGGCGGCGAGAAGGTTCACCAGAGACAGAGTAGAGAGCAGAACAGGTAGATCGATGGAAACACACTGCTGAGGGGAGCAGCAGTCCAGGCAGGAGAGGTGGAACTTGCAAATTTGCATCGCTGCTTAACCGCTGTGCCACCAGGGAGGCCCTATTGTTTCCTAGGTTTTTTTGTTACACTGTTACTTACATATGTCAAATAAGATAGGCACAGAGGAAACCTTTGTTATTTATTGCCATTCTGCCATCCTAATTCTTCCTAATGACATTTCTGTTTCCTCTTGATGAGCTACCTCTTCCTTTTATACAGTAAGGTCATCAACAATTTCTGGGAAACTAACTTTAAGTGAAACTTTAAACAAAATGATGTATAACAAAACCAATTGTACCATAAGCTAATTGATATAAACGAGTTAAATTACCTTGGCATATTTTTAGTCACAAAAAACACCAAACTCGGGGCCTCCCTGGTGACGCAAGGGGTTAAGTCTCAGTACTGTGAAGCTATCCACAGCCACTGCAGCATAAGTTCCATCCCCTTCCAGGGAGCTTCCCACATGGCACAGCAGACCTCTCCTGTCTCACCAGCTGATCCCCTCAGCAGTGTATTTTCAGTCACTCTGCCTGTTCTTCTCCCCACTATGTCTCTGGTGAATCCTCTCACCCCCCCACACACCTATGTTCTACACCCCAGCTCTTGTATGCATAGATAAATATTCAAAAAAAAATAAGTGGCCAGACTACTGGAACTTGAATACTTCTATAAGATAATTAACACATGTAAGGTCAAGTCCTTATGACTGGCTATTGGAGAAATAATATGAGTTGTCAAGAGAACATTTTGTGCACTACCAGTGTGATGTATTGTTTCTGGATCATAATGTCTCCATTATGTGATTCTAAGCACACCAAGGATTATCAGTGAAATCTGAGGTTAGCTTAGCTGCTTGCTGAGCTAGAACAGATATCACCCCAGCATGCTCAGCTGATAGGGTCCCACAGCAGCCCAAAATAAGTATGTGAATCTGTGCACAAGACTCCAACCATAGATTCTTCACTGTGTCCTCCTAATGCTACTCCAAGGTGGCTACCCACAGTCTGCCCTAAGCCCAAGACCTGCAGCTCTTCTGGTCCTCCTCCACCCCAGGTTGCCCTCACCAACATTTTAACTAAAAGACATCGAGTGAAACATGAAGAACCGGGCCTCCCTAATGGCGCAGCAGTTGAGCGCTGAGCTGTGGAGCTGTCGGCAGCGAGTTCGATGCCCAGCCGGGGAGAATCCCACATGGTGCAGTAGACCTCTCCTGCCTTGGACCGCTGCTCTCCTCAGCATTGTATTTCTGATCTGCCTGTTCTGCTCCCCACTCTGTCTCCGGTGAACCCTCTGGCCGCCCCATGCCTCTGGCCTGTGCCCCAGCTTGTATGTATAAATAAAAAATAAATCTTTAAAAAAAAAAAAAAGATGAAGAACCTGCTGTGGAGCCAAGGTACCTTACCTTCCTGTACAGACAGCCAAGCTGCAGTCCAAGGGTGATGACACATGACCTATACTCTTGGCCAGTTGCATTTTATCTCCCAAGGTAAAGAAATTTGTTGGAGTCCATTCATCTGGCAGTAGATTCTGTCAAATGGCTAAATAGTACTTGCTGTTTTTGTTTTATTTTAAAGTTTTATTTATTTATGTATACAAGCTGGGGTATAGGCCAGAGGTGGGGAGGGGCGTGAGAAGATTCACTAGAGACAGAGTGGGGAGCGGAACTACTGAAATACACTGCTAAGGGGAGCAGTGGGTGAGACAGGAGAGGTCTGCAGTGTCATGTGGGAATCTCCCTGGCCGGGGATTGAACTCCTGCTGCAGTGGTTCTGGATAGCTTCACAGTGCTGATACGTAATGCCTTGTACCTTCAGGGAGGACCAGTACTTGCTGTTTTGATTCTTTTCTGGTTCTTGTTCTATCTTGGTTTTCTCCTGAATCTGAAGGTGCCTGAGCTCTCCTGCTTTGCTGTAAGCTATTAGCATGCTTCCAATAAATCCCTTTTGTTTTTTTTTCAAAGATTTATTTATTTTTGCATACAAGCTGGGGTTCAGGCCAGAGGTGTGGGGCAGTGAAGGGGTTCACCAGAAACAGAATGGGGAGCAGAACAGGCAGATTGACTGAAATATACTGCTGAGGGGAGCAGCGGGCGAGGCAGGAGGCAGGAGAGGAGGCAGGAGAGGCTGTGCCATGTGGGAATCTCCCCAGCCTGTCACCAAACTCGGCAGCAACTGCCAACAGCTCCACAGTGCTGCACTTAACCCATTGCACCACCAGGGAGGACCTCCCTTTTGTTTTTATGCTAGGCAGATCTCTGGGCTATAGGAAGAGTAAAGTAAGAAAATGCAAGGTTGTTTAAGAGGTTGTATCATAAAATATCATTTGTGTGAAAATGAATGGAATAAATGGAATAAAATTAAAATATTTGCATAAATTATCCTAAGGGTGGGAACTGAGGACAAAGATTGGGAAATGAGTAACAAGAGAGCTTTTCCAGTGTATAATTATTACTTTTCACTTCTTCTTCTATTTTTTTTTTAGATTTATTTACGGATACAGGACTTCCCTGGTGGCGCAGTGGTTAAGCACTGCTCCGTGGAGCTGTTGGCAGCTGCGATGCGAGTTCAGTGCCCGGCCTGGGAGATTCCCATATGGTACAGCAGACCTTTTCTGCCTCGCCCGCTGCTCCCCTCAGCAGTGTATTTCGGTCGATCTGCCTGTTCTGCTCCCCACTGTCTCTGGTGAACCCTCTCACCACCCCACACCTCTGGCCTGCACCCCAGTTTGTATGCAAAAATAAAAACAATTTTTTTAAAAAACTCCTGAAAAAAAAAACAATCTCCTAGAAGCAGGTGTAATTATCAAGAGGGTAGGAGGCCCAACAGTGATTGAGATTAAATTTCCATTAGCCCTGCAAGAAGGAGATGGGAAAGGAATATTGATCCTCTGAATTGAGCTCATGTATTTATCTTTGGCCTCTTGAGAGGAAAATAGAAGAGCAAAACAGCTAAAGTATCAAAACAACCACTAAAAATGGGAAAGACTGCTAGTGGATGAGAAATTTCAAAAACAATTCTGAAATACAGAAAACAAGATTACCAATTGACGAGAGCAGTGGGAATAGAGCCAGTGCTAAGGATACGTGGGAAGGGGGGATGTGGCTGACACAGGCTCCAAAAGGCTCAGTAGAACCAGATGTGGTAGGTAGGATAATGGTCTCCCAGAGATGCCTACATTCCCATCCCTTCAACCTGTGTATATACTAAGTTATCTGGCAAAGGGGAATTAAGCTTGCAGATGGAGTTAAAATTGCTAATCAGATCATCTTAAAATAAGGAGATTATCATGAATTATCCAGATGTTACCAGTGTAATTTCAAGGGTTCTCAAAGTGGAAAATAGAGGTGTGAGAATGGGTGTGATGTGAGGACTTGATGCACTCTTATGACTTCGAAGGTAAAAGAAGAGAACCATGAATCACTGAATGCAAGTAGCCTCTAGAAGCTGGAAAAGGTGAGGAAATGGATTCTCCACTGGAGGCTCTAAAATGGAGAACAGCCCTGCTGTCACCTGGATTTTAGCCCAGTAAAAAGTGTTGCACTTTTGGGCCTCCCTGGTGGCGCATTGGGTTAAGTCTCAGCACTATGAAGCTATCCACAGCCCACTGCAGCACGAGTTTGATCCTGGCCTGGGAGCTTCCCACATGGTACAGCAGACTTCTCCTGTTTTGCCCACTGCTTCCCTCAGCTGTGGACTTCAATAGATCTGCCTGTTCTGCTCCCCACTCTGTCTCTAATGAATCCTCTTACCACCCCACACCTCTGGCCTACACCAGTTCTTGTATGCATAAATAAATAAATCTTTAGAAAAAAAGTGTTGCACTTCTACAGAACTGTAAAATAGTAAATATATGCTATTTTTAAAAAAGATATATTTAGTTATGCACATAAGAACTGGGGTGTAGACCGGAGATGTGGATGGTGAGAGGATTCACCAGAGTTAGAGTGGGGAGCACAGCAGGCAGGTCTACTGAAGTACACTGCTGAGGGGAGCAGCGGGCAAGGCAGGAGAGGTCTGCTGTGCCATGAGAGAAGCTCCCTGGCCGGGGATCAAACTCCTGCTGCATTGGCTGCAAACAGCTTCAGAGCCCGAGACTCAACCCATTGCGCGACCAGGGAAGCCTTAATATATGTTATTTTAAGTCACTAAGATTGTGGTAATTTCTTAGCATAGGAAAGGGAAACTAACTGGAACAGCTCTGTATCAACTTAAATGTGGAAAAAATCAGAAAATAATTGATGGTCTGTAAATGGAAGTGTGCATCCCCTCCCTACTACCTCTTTACTATACCCCAATGGGAAAACTAAATCATCATTGCCAGTTATTTCTCTCCAAGCAAAAAAAATAAAATAAAATGTTTTCTCTAGAGAACCAGAAATCTCTGGGAAGAATCTGAGAACTAACAAAGAAGTTGGTACCAGAGTTACAATCTCTTGGCATTTGAGAGGCTTCCTGGAACATGATGGCCGCTCTCTTCTCACTCATGTGACGATGAAACCAGACAGCCAGATCTGCCCATATAAGCTGAGCTCTCATTGGCTCCCTTTTAGCATATCCACATCTTATCCTGAAACATAATGGACAACAGAAGCTCCCACAAATTTATAAAATACCTGCAGTATAACAGAGAGACAAAGGCTAAGAAGTGAAACCAAAACAAGGAAAATATAGAAAACTATAGGGGAAATGGAAGTGATTAAGCAAACAAACAATATCATAAGCTGTAAATATATCTTTGGAGAAATCTAAAAACATCAGAATTGAATCTACGGCAGATGTTGTTTTTCTACCCAATAATCATTCTATAATAGTGTGGCCCCCAGGAAAAGGGGAGGATCCAGGTCCCCTGCCCCACCCAAGGGAAGGTGAAGCTGAGCAGGGAAAAGAAGAAGCTGGAGAGGAGCCTGGGGAAGAAAGGAAAAAGGATGGAGAGTAAGAAGGAGACCTAGAGGAGGCACACAGAGCAGAGAGACATGTAAAGACATGCTCTTGCTTTTTGGTCCTGGATCTATTGAAAAGGATGTGGGTGAGAGACCCATGGAGAGGTTAACAATGGCAGCATTGGTCTTGATTTTGCTCTTTCCCTTCCAGACTTGTCTGGCTGTTTCTGACCCTTTTCTATTCTGGGCCTTGCTTTGGGCCAACCCTGTTTGGCTGGACATTTACCCATGAGGGATGGGTAACTTCAGGTGCTGGATTTGGAAACCATATTCTTTGTCTTTCCTTTGTTGCACACTAATTATATTAAAGTTCCTTTCCATTAAAGGTATTATATGTTTTGTCTTGATGCGGTGGATAGCAGAACCTATTTAGAGCGGGCAGGTTTGAGGATTCTGGGGTGTCCCTCTGTAGGGTAAGTGAAAAATGGCATCAGGTTTTTCCGCCCTCCCCTCAGTAATAGACCTCTGCAGGCCTACATGCATGCCTGATGGTATGTGGAGTAGTATGTGGGCATGCGTGAATGGGCACACCTGAGCCAGAGACTGGGCTTATAAGCAGCAACAGAAGCAGTAGGAGCAGCTCGTGACTATCTTCTGCCATGGCTGGGCCTGGGGCTGCTTTCCGCCGCCGGCTGCGTGTCCGGAGCCGGGGCTGTAGGCTTGGCCACCTACGGGGCTCACGGCGCCCAGTTCCCAGATGCCTACGGGAAGGAGCTCTATTTCAAGGCCAACCAATACCACTTCTTACACAGCCTGGTGCTGCTAGGGGTGCCCCATTGCAGAAAACCTCTCTGGGCCGGATTACTGCTAGCTTCTGGAACCACCTTATTTTGCACCAGCTTTTACTACTACGGTCTGAGTGGAGACCCCAGGGCCCAGACTTTGGCCCCTGTGGGAGGAAGCCTGCTAATCTTGGGATGGCTTGCCTTGGCTCTTTGAGCTTTCTTTTGTTTGATTTCTGGGTAATTTTTTGAGTGATGGAGCTGGAAGGGGATTGAAAGAGAATGGCAAATAAAGAACTTCGGAGTGTCAAAAAAAAAAAAAAGAAGCAGTAGGAGAAGCAGCAGCAGCAGGAGAGAACAGATCCTGGAGCAGAGGAGCATGTGGGGTGCAACGGAGACCACGAGAGTAAGCCTGAGAGCCCAAGAGCGTGAAGATTCACCGAGGGCTGGGAGATCTGCCAGCCTCCTGCCCCCTGGCCCAATTGCCTGCCCTGTACTTGGTTGACTCTCTACAAGAGACCATTAAAGCCTAAAAAGCCCCCAAAGGCTCCAGAACTCCTTCCCTTTTACACATCTGTGCTGCTCCATAGAGAACCTGCTCCCTGAGTCATCCTGGCGCAACACCCTCTCCCTGTCCTATAACAATTCCTTGCTTCTTCCTTGTGAAAAGAACTCTGATATTTACCCCATGTTGTATAGCCATATGCTTCAAGGGAAACAGAATCCTCCTTCCATGGGGAAGGTCAATCGTTATCTCTTACGGCCTTCAACTGATTGAATAGGTACCATCTATATTATGGAAGTGCTACTGGGAAAATGGGGCTTCCAAGTTGGCCAAAGGCAATGCCCAAATTGCTTACCTGTCACTATCTTGGTTCTGCACCTGTGCACACGATTGCAAGACTACTCAGACTTAGGGAACAATAACAATGGGATTTCTTTAACAAACAGGAAAAAGCAAAGAATTACTAAAGTCAACATATGGCCGTTTACCTTACTTAAAGCAATGTCCAGTCCTTTAAGTCCCAGAAAAGTAACAAAGGTGGTGTCTTTCCGCCACTGCTGATGTGGAGCTCCTCTTCCAAAAATAGGCCACGTTTTCACAATGGCATCTTCCTGCTTCTGTAGATGCGCAACAGCCAGAGAGTAGGCCAGGTTCCAACTCCCGAGGACGACACAGAACACAGCTGGAGATGCTCCCGGAACTGCCATGGTGCCCCAGCACAGCAACAGACCAACAACACTGCAAACAGCAACCACAGCGGCCAGATGGCCTGATAGACTGCACTTGCGCATTTTAGGAAGGCGCCCACTTCGGGCCTCTGCCTTCTTCCTTCGGCTGCAGTAAAGACAAAACTGGGAGCAATTTCCGTTGCTCGGCTACTTGCAAAGACTTCAAAGTCGCTGGCTCCAAAGTCACTGAAGATTCAAAAACGTTTCTTCTTTTCTTACATCATGGCGACTGCTTCCTCTATTCCTTCAGCATGGCGACCACCTCTTTCATTCCTACATCATGGCGACTGACTTCCCCTTCTCCTTCAGTCCCTTTTATATCTTCATCAGACTCTCCACCCCAAACTGCAAACTTAGCATTTTCCCTGGGGCTATTCATTCTCATCAGCAAACCCCTCCAGAGGGCACCAACTTTACCGGACTTTGGACTCAGCCCGGTTACAGAGGCAATATATTTCAAGTCTGATTTAGCTGTTACTCTAATCTAAAACGTACTTTTACAACATCTACGGTATGAGTTAATATCTGGGTGATACATAAAATTGATAATTATAGGGCCTCCCTGGTGGTGCAGCGGGTTAAGTCTCAGCACTATGAAGCTGTCTGCAGCCACTGCAGCACATATTGGATCCCCAGGCCAGGGAGCTTTTCTTGCCCACTGCTCCACTCAGCAGCGTATTTCAGTCAATCTGCCTGTTCTGCTCCCCACTCTGTGTCTGGTGAATCATCTCACCACCCCACACCTCTGGCCTATATACCCCGGTTTTTGTATGCATAAATACGTAAATCTTAAAAAAAAAAAACAAAAACAAACACAACCCTGATAATTACAGCTAGCATGCCAAGAGAAAAAGTTGCACATCAAAAGCTGCCAAATGTGCACTAGAAGACTGGAGGGAAATTTGCATGATAAACACCAGCCACTATGAAGTTCCCAGTGGAAGGCTGACCTCCTAGTGATGGAGCTGGGAGGAGGACAGAGCTGGAAGAAGATTGTGAAATTTACAAGACTGAGCTTTTGATTTATTTCTTAATACTATTAACTTTTTTTCAGAATGTCCTTTAGAATTATCCATAGCCTCAACACAGCTTCCTATGCGGTAGACAAAGTCAATCTCACAAAGAATTTGTAATTCATCTTCATGACAACGAATAAATTGGAACACGCGCGTCCATCAGGTCGTCCTGTTATCCCAGGTTTGGGGGTGGTGGGTGGGGGGAATAGTTCGGTGCTAGCCTGAGTTCGGTGCGCCTACCAAACCTCCAGGTGCCAAGATTCAAGGGTAAGCACAACCTCAGCGTCTGTCGCTCATCCCGGCAGAGGCGGGACTTCCTGTCTTCCTAAAGAAGTGTTTCCGACCAGAGCCGGAAGCTTTGCTGCGAACGGCGCCTGCAAGGAACCGCAGCCTAGGCCATTGGGTTCACCGCACGCAGGTGAGCTTTGGGGTGTCTGGGGAGTTGAGGGAACTCAGCATTCTGGGCTGGCTAGTGGCTGGAGCGTCACCTTCTGTGCCCTAGCTCTTTTTTCCGTTTTCGTAGCTACTTCGCAGGTTGCCAGAGCTGGGCGTTGCCCGCTCCGTGCGGATGGCGCAAACGCAGACGCGCGGGCTGGAAGGGAGTGGGTGTGTCCTAGTGGGCTGGCGGCAGGCGGGGACCCTGTCCTGGGCCGTGGCGGGTGGCAGCGCCGCGTGCACTTCCCAGAAAAGCCTTATTAGCTTGTCACTTTTGAAGAGGTGAAATTGGTACAGGCGACCAACAACTTGCTGTCATGTTAGAGCAATAGCCCTGTCCTTCCAAATCATTTAACATTTGTGATTGAGGGGGAAATAACTTTGAGTAGGTGGAGGGAGAACATTTCAAATAGTGTGTTCTCCACTATGTGTGTAGTGCTTAGTACCACCTGGGGACTGTTCTGAGTTGTTGGTGGACCCAGATGAGTGTGTAACATCTCTGTCCGCAAAGAAACAACTCTCTTGGGGAATAAAATGCACAGATGCCAAATTGTTACAGAAAGGAGACAAAGAGAGCCAATTTCTCTTCTGTCTGACTTTAATAGTCTTGGTCGCTGTCACTTGATATTTGTCTCAACTTTTCTGCGTGTTTAATAAATGACCTATTAGTGGTTCTTTTCTTTTTTAAAAAACTCTAAGTCGACTATTTTTGCCCCGTTCCTCCACTCAAAATATTTTTCCAAGGACTATCTGTTTTACTCTGAGTAAAAATCCAGAGTCTTTAGAGTGCCCCTGAAGGTTCTGTGTGATCTGGTCCAGCTTTCCCTCGGAGTTCATCCTTTGCTGTTTCCTTAACTATATCACCTTAAGCACATGCTAATAGCCTCAGGATGTTTGCACCTGGGGTTTCTTCACCTGGAATGTCTTCCCTGAATTTGTCCACCTGGTGTAATTCCTTACCTCCCTCTGTTTTCTTGAATATATCACTTCAGTGAAGTCTTACCTGATATTCTTCCTTTACATCTTCATTACACTCATTGTGTTTATTGTATTGTGACTTGCCATGAACATTCATTTATCTGGTTGGTTGTGTTTCTGTCATTGGGACAGAAGCTTGAGTACTGTTTCATCTCAGTATTTACTTTTGTAAAATGTAAAAATTCAATAAAACTAGTATACTGTTTTCTGGTGGTTTTGACTTCTCTTCCAGGTTTATCGAAATCAATCATATATATTTTTTCCTATTATATATTTCAATAGAGTATTTATGGTACACTTAGCCTTAAGTTTACTTTTTAAAAAGTATGTTGTTATTGTCCTATTAGCACATCTCCTTGATGGGAAATATGCAAAAGATTCCATTAGAAAGCCATATGATATATTATTAAGTGTGAAATGATTACGCATAAAATCAGAAAGGGGAGGTATTACAGCTTGTAGTTATTAGGAGTGAAAAGTGAATCCAAGGAGGAGTGATTTGGGAAGATTCGGTGGTTTTTGAAAGTTTGTAGATAAAAGTCACAAACTTATTGGTTCATTAATTTTATTCTCATTAATTTTATTAGCCAGTAAGTGACATTTTTGCCTTTATATATTTAGAAATATTCCCACATTCTAGTCTCCCAACATGAAATTCTTTTTTTTAATTTTTATTTAAATTTTTTTTCTTTTTTTCTTTTCCTCCCCCCCCTTTTTTTTCTCCCCAACCAATTTTATTTTTTTAAAGATTTACTTATTTCTGCATACAAGCTGGGGTGTGGGTCAGAGGCGTGGGCCCACGAGAGGGTTCACCAGAGACAGAGTGGGGAGCAGAACAGGCAGATCAACTGAAATACACTGCTGAGGGGAGCAGCGGGCGAGGCCGGAGAGGTCTGCCGCGCCACGTGGGAATCTCCCTGGCCAGGCTTCGAACTCGTATTGCTGCTGCTGACAGCTCCACAGTGCAGCACTTAACTGTTGCGCCACCAGGGAGGCCCCCAAAATGAAATTCTTTTTTTTTTTTTAATAAAGATTTATTTATTTATACATACAAGCTGGGGTACAGACCAGAGGTGTGAGGGTTCACCAGAGACAGAGCGGGGAGCAGAACAGGCAGATCAGAAATAAACTGCTGAGGGGAGCAGCGGGTGAGGCAGGAGAGGTCTGCTGCACCATGTGGGAATTTCCCCAGCCGGCCGGGCTTCGAACTCGCATTGCTGCTGCCGACAGCTCCACAACACAGACAGCTCCACAACACAGCGCTTAACCGCTGTGCCACCAGGGAGGCCCAAAATGAAATTCTAATTGATGAAACTCTCACATTCTCCTGCCTGCAAAGTTTGTTCTCTTAGGAATTCTTAAGTTTAACCAGTGAATGGTTTCCCTATGGAGTGTTCTTTCACTCTTAACCCTTATGGTTCTCCTCCGTCACTGAGTTTGATCCTTACATTCCTAATTGTAGGTCTTAATTTTTTCTGCTAATTCTTGCTCCCAGTTAGCCTATGATCCCTTGTAAGAGCAAGTCTTCTGCTTCCTGACATTCTTCATGACAGAAAGGTTAATACATGTAAGGACTCACAGCTTGTTTCTGCCTGAGCCAGGATTACTAATTAAAGCTCCTAAATCATATCTAGGTGTTTCCTCTTGATGCTGATTTTCTATTCAGTAGCTACCATGAGTGAGGTCAGTGTGTGAACAATACTCAGACTTTGTATCAATTATTTTGATACAGTTTTGAACAAACATCAGGGAAAGACTTAAAAAGCACATTTAAGATAGTAAAATCTATATTGAAAAATCTTTTTACTGTTCACAAAATGCATTTGCACCTTTTCTGTTGCGCCGTCACACATCCTTTTGGATCTCTTGGTGGCTAAACAAGTTAGGAAATGTGGTAACTGACACTAGAATCCATGCCTGCTTTGAGCAGTGGGTGTACTCCTGAAGTTTCCATGTCAGCTACTGTTATTTTGAATTTACTTTGGATGGATAGAATGTTTTTTCTTATCTAAATATACAATCTAATTTGTGCTCTTTTAAAAAATATTTATGCTCTTAAGGGCAAACATTTGTTGACTATGTACTGTATGTTGATCATCTGCTAAGCCTAGTAACTTTTTTTAATTCTCACAACGGCCCTAAATCCTATTATTATTACTTTACATATGAAGAAAAAAGGGGTTATGTTATTCAGTGTCCCTATCATAAACTAGCATGTAATAACATGTAGAATTTCAATACAGCAGACTATAATGTCCCTATAACATTAAGTTGGAAAAAAATGTGAACTAAATTCATAGGTATTTTTTAGGATTCTTTCAGTTGTAGGAGAAAGAAACCCAACTTAAACTGATGTAAACAAAAGGAGGAATTCAGTGGTTCATGTAGCTAATGGAAGACTTGAGGCATAGCTGGGTCAACTCTACTTTCCTGTTTGGCATTATTTTTCTTTTTTTAAAGATTATTTATGCATATAAGAGCTGGGGTGTAGGCCAGAGGTGTGAGGGGTAATAGGTTTCACCAGAGACTGGGGAGTGGGGAGCAGAACAGACATGTACTGAAATACACTGCTGAGGGGAGGGATGAGCCAGACAGGAGAGTTGTGCTGTGCCATGTGCGTCAGCAACCTGGCATGGTGTTAAACTCATGCCACAGTGGCTGCTGATAGCTTGATGGTGCTGAGACTTTAACCCCTGCGCCATCAGGGAGGCCAGGTGTTGCTAAATTTAATTGATTTTTTGGGTTATGTTGATAATTTATGGAAATGTTGAATATTATTTAGAACTTAGTGAAAATCTGTTTAGAAGATATCTTGACAGGGCCTCCCTAGTGGCACAGAGGTTTAAGTCTCAGTGCTATCAAGCTATCAATCTCTGGCCAGGGAGCTGACCCACAGGCATAGCAGACTTTTTCTGTCTCATCCGCTGCTCCCTCAGCAGTGTATTTCAGTAGATCCTCCGGTTCTGCTCCCCCCTCTGTCTCTGGTGAAATCCTGTCACCACCCCACACCTCTGGCCTACACCCCAGTTCTTGTATACATAAGTAAAAATAATTTTTTTAAAAAATAGATTTACTTATTTATGCATACAACTTGGGGTGTAGGCCAGAGGTGTGGGGTGGTGATAGGATTCGCTAGAGACAGAGGGGGGAGCAGAGCAGGCAGATCGGCTGAAGTGCACTGCTGAGGGGAGCAGCTTACGAGGCAGGAGAGGTCTGCCTCTCCATGTGGGAATCTCCCCCCTGGGCGTTGAACTTGCATCGCTGCCGCTGCTGCTGCTGCTGCTGCCGCCCCGGGGACAGCTCCATAGAGCAGAGCTTAACTGCTGCACCACCAGGGAGCCCCCCCCCCCTTCTTATTCCTAAGAAGCATATATAATCACTCAGATCCTGGCCGTTCTCTTCCTTTTTTGTCCTTCCAGATAATGATCAGTTCCATTCTAAAGTATACTACCTTTCATAGGAACTGGAAAAAATAGTTGTCAATAGGAATTAAGAAAACATCATTTAGAGGATTAGTATTTAAGAGGGGAAAAAATACTTGTGGAACTATTGAAGATGGATGGTTTTGAAAAGAATGAGGGTGATATCACCAAAATGATAGAGAAAATAGCCAAAATATTTTTAGAAGCAATATTGTAGCAAAAGTGTAATAACTGGGTTTGTAGTCTCAAATGTGGTCCAGGAAGATATTTGCAGTTTGGTGAATATCACTAAAATTTGCTGGGATAGGCTCATTGTTAGAATGGAAATGTATGTCTCTGTTCAAGATAATATAATAAAAGATAGGAGAAGTCTGTTGTGCCATGTGGGTTAGTTCCCTTGGTGGGATCAAACTCATGCTGCAGTGGCTGCGGTTAGCTTCATAGTGCTGAGACTTAACTGCTTGCACCACCAGGGAGGCCCTTTGCAAATTATTTTATGTGAGGAATTATGTAGTTATCACTAAGGCCATGTCGGAAACAGATTAGGTTTTTAAAATGGATCGAAGAAAAATACCAACCAACTAATAGGAAAAGGGTCAAAAGGTGTGAAAACAGGTGGTTCACAGAAAAGAAAATCAGCATGAATAGTTGCTCAGCTGCCTTCATAAAAAGAAATATGTATTTCATTTATCATCCACCAAAAGTATGTTAATACTCTTTGAAGGACAAGGTTTGTGATCATACAGGGGCTTACACACTGTTGATGGGACTGTAAGTTGGTATAGACAGTAAAAGGAATTTGTCCTTAACTATCAGAATTGAAAATACACATATCCTTTGATTTAGCAGTACTCATTTTGAGAATGTTTCCCACAGATATTTTTGTATGAGAGTAAGAAATATACAGGCTTAATCCTTGATACAGTATTGTTTGTAATAGCAAGAATTTGGGAATAACCTAAACGTCCATCAGTTTGAGGACTGGTTAAATAAATATTATGTAGCCATAAAAAAAATTTTAAATCTCCTGAGATAGCTGTGGATAAACCTCTAGAACATATTATTGAATGAAAATTTAAGGACTAGAACCACATATATAGTGTACTCTGTCATTTGTTAAACAAAGAAAAAAATTATATATGCATACATACGTACATATATTCCATATGTATGCATGGAATATATACATATACACATATATACATTCCATACATACATACATATGGAATATATGTAAGATACTGATAAAGATGTTGCCAGAGGACCAAATGGTGACTGGAAGGAGTGGCGTGTTCCTTTTATATTTATGAGAATCATCTATTTAAAAAATAAACACACATGGCACAGCAGCCCTTTCCCGTCGGGCCCGCTGCTCCCCTCAGCAGTGTATTTCAGTAGATCCTCATGTTCTGCTCCCCACTCTGTCTCTATTGAATCCTCTCACCCTCCACACCTCTTCTCTACACCCCAGTTCATGTATGCATCAATAAGTAAATCTTTTAAAAAGAAATTAATGAAAAAGATATGCATAGAAAAATGCAAAAGAAAGTTCAGAAATGGGAAAAAAGACTACCTCGATGACATTTAGATCTCTTCAGTAAATTAATTTTTAGAAAATGTGAAAACAGGCCTCCCTGGTGGTGCAGCGGGTTAAGTCTCAGCACTATGAAGCTGTCTGCAGCCACTGCAGCGCATGTTGGACCCCCAGGCCAGGGAGCTTCCACACATGGCACAGCAGACCTATCTTGTCTACTGCCCCCCTCAGCAGTGTATGAGTCAGTCTGCCTGCTCTGCTCCCCACTCTGTTTCTGGTGAATCCTCTTACCACCCCCACACCTCTGGCCTACACCCCAGCTCTTGTATTCAGCTCTTGTATGCATAAATAAATCTTTTTTAAAAAGGTGAAAGCAATTAAAGAAGTTTTTAGGGTTGATTTAGATCAAAAAGGTAGTACAAGAAAATCTTAGGTTTACTAATTTATTGGTAAAATTTGAACATTTCCAAACATAAGGAAAAATGGAGAGAAAAGTTTAGTACTCATTGTAGAAGCACCTCAAATGCACTGTCTTCCCTCCCACACTTAAACCTCCTGTCCTATTACTCATTTTGGTGGGCTTGCACATCATCTATCCAATGCAAAATATCAAGAATCTCCCTGGTCTTTTTTTTGCCATTTGTCTCCAATTAGTCACCGAACCTGTTGATTCTAGTTCTTATCTTTCCCAGGGCCCTTCTTTTAGGTACTAACGCCATTGAATGGTGAGCTTGTGAGGCAGGAATCTTGCATGTGTGGTTTCTACGATGTCAGTTTTGACAAAGTAGCCAGCGTGTAAGTCAGTGTTTAATATGTATTACCTGAATTACAGCACTGTTTCTCTAAGTGATCACTCTGCTTATTTCCTTTCAGTGTATTGTCTTCACTGCCGCTGGTATGATCCATCTTTTTAAAATACAGCTTTTTAAAATATGTAATGTTACAATGTGTATTTCTAAAAGGTAGTCTTTTAAAAATCACAACCATTGTATGTATTATGCCATTATTATAGCTAAAATCCTAACAACTATTTTCCCTTTTTTCAATATAAATTGAATTTTATAGCCTAACTGGAAAGTCATTTTTTATTATCATGGACTAGTCTGGTCAGTGTTCAGATTTTCAATCTTCTCATAGTTTCTTTTGTTTTAAAAATTATGTACAAATAAAGTCCATACACTGCAACTGGTTTTGACATCTCTTAAATTTCTTTAAATCTTTGTTCTCTCCCTGCATTTCATTTGTGGAAGAAACTGTGTTGGTCCCATAGTTTTTCCTGCTGTTTGGATGTTGGCTGACCAGGCCCTGGCGGTCTCATTAAGCATGTTCCTCAGTCTTCTTTCTGGTGAAGTAGGAATTGCATCTCGTTGTTATTCCTATGTAGATGATACCTTTCTCTCACCCTCATTAAAAAAAAAAAAAAATTTAGTTTTTTAGGATCTGAGGATCCTTTTGAGACCTTTTTTTATTTTTAGAGTTCTGGTTTTTATTGTTTCAATATTTCTGTTCATTATTCATTATATGTGTTGCTCTCTAGATCTGTGGATGTCTGTTTTCCTTGTCCCTGAGGAAGCAATGCCCGTATTGCCTATTTCCTGTCCCCTTTCTCTACCACTTTTCTCTCTCCTCTTCCACTCTTCTTTCCTTCCTCACTCCTTCAGGAAATGACAGTACAGGCAAATCATGTGATGCAAGCTAACTGGAGTTAAACAGAATTTTAAAACTGTATGAGATTATCAAAATATGGTTAGAAAACAAGTAAAATAAAATTAGGGGTTTATGACACATAAACCTATTAGGTTCTTCTCGTCAACAAAATATAAAGAGTAAATTGGTTAGAAGTTAAAATTCTTTTTTTTAATTTTACAAAATTCTTCTTGATATTGTAATTTTCTCCCTAGATTTCCTGATATTTTGATTCTGGCTATATTATAATGAGTGATACTTTGATGTCAGATGTCATTGGTCGAAGAGTTGAAGTTAACGGAGAACATGCAACAGTACGTTTTTATGGCCTTGTTCCCCCTGTGGCAGGTAATTTATGGTTTTTAATTTTATTTTTTTTAAAGATTTATTTTATTATGCATACAAGAACTGGGGTGTAGGCCAGAGGTGTGTGTAGCGGGGGTGAGAGGATTCACCAGAGACAGAGTGGGGAGCAGAACAGGCAGATTGACTGAAGTACACTGCTGAGGGGAGAATGGACGAGGTAGGCGAGGTCTGCTGTGCCATGTGGGAATCTCCCTGGCGGGGTATCGAACTTGTGCTGCAGTGGCTCTGGATAGCTTCATAGGCTGAGACTTAACCCATAGTGCCACAAGGGAGGCCCTAATTTATGGTTTTGTTTATGTTTGTATTTATTATTTTGTAGTTACTGTGTAAGCTTTTTTAAAAAAGATTTATTTATTTATGCATACAAGCTGGGGTGTAGGCCAGAGGTGTGGGGTGGTGAGAGTATTCACCAGAGACAAAGTGGGAAGCAGAACAGGCATATCCACTGAAATACACTGCTGAGGGGAGCAGTGGGCGAAACTGGAGAGGTCTGCTGTGCTCTGTGGGTTAACTCCATGGCTAGGGAATCGAATTCATGCTGCAGGGGCTGCTGATAGCTTCATGGTGCTGAGACTTAACCCCTTGTGCCACTAGGGGGACCCCTAAAATGTGATGTTTTGAAACCAGATGGAATTAAAGATGATGTGCTGCGTTGGGAAGAATAAAGCACCCCAGGGCCTACTATGAAGCTATCCAGAGCCACTGCAGCATGAGTTCGATACCCAGCCAGGGAGATTCTCACATGGCGCAGCAGATTTCTCCTGTCTTGCCCGCTGCTCTCCTCAGTAGTGTATTTCAGTGGATCCGCCTGTTCTGTTCCCCACTCTGTCTCTGGTGAATCCTCTCACCACCCCACACTTCTGGCCTACACCCCAGCTTGTATGCATAAATAAATAAATCTTAAAGAAAAAAAGAATAAAGCACCCCCCCCCCCAAAAAAAAATGTCTCTACAACCTCGGGTCATTATGTGAGGTTACTTGGCAAAGGACAGTTAGGGTTGCAGGTGGAATTAAGGCTGCTAATCAGCTAAGTTAGGGAGATCACCTAGCTGGCCCAGTGTATCACAAAGACTGGTAGAGGCAGAAGCAGGAGAGAGGAAGGATAGTGTCAGTGTGATGTGAGAATATTCACACTGGCTACTGTGGGCTTTGAAGGAAGGGGGTTATGAACCAAAGAATCTATGCAGCCTCTGAAAGCTGTAAAAGGCAAGGGAATTTTCCTCTAGAGCAGAAGAGAATACAGCTCTATAACACCTTGATTTTAGTTTCTTGATACCCTCAATAGACGTCTGCTCTCAAGAGCTGTAAGATGCTAAATTTGTGTTTTAAAGCAGCAATAGGAAAATAATACATGTGTATCTAGGACTAGATAGCTGTGTGAAATACTTAAAAAAAAGTCATTCGTCAAGTTAGTCAGACATTGATGTCATAAATGTATTTGAAGAATCTGATTTAAATCATTTTCATGAAATGTGGGGGTGAGAAGCACTCTTTCTAAGCTAATATACTAGTTTATATCAGATGATCTAAAATATGATTATGTAATGAAATTTATAAGTAGATATTTTGGTTAATACATATTTGCATACCTAAAATTACATATTCATTTGATATTTTCATATACTTGGAGTTCTTTCATATATGTATCTTCTGTATCTCTCTGTAGACACTGTATTTTTATTTCCTCTTAGATGGTTGTCTTCATGTTTTATGACCTTAGTAATTATTTTGTAATATGCTTTATGTAATTAAGCTCTTCTAATGTCTGCCTGAGAGCAGTTTCTAAATTACATAGTCCTACAGTATTTTGGCCTTCCATTTATCCCATACTGATAATACTAACATTAATTTAATTTTTTTTTTAAGATTTATTTTTTATTTATACATACAAGCTGGGGTACAGGCCAGAGACGTGGGGCGGCGAGAAGGTTCACCAGAGACGGAGCGGGTAGCACAACAGGCAGATCAGAAATACACTGCTGAGGGGAGCAGCGGGCAAGGCAGGAGAGGTCTGCCGCGCCATGTGGGATTCTCCCCGGCCGGGCGTCGAACTCGCGTCGCCGCTGCCGACAGCTCCACAGCTCAGTGCTTAACCACTGTGCCACCGGGGAGGCCCTAATTTAATTTTTATTTATTTTTTAAAAGATTTATTTTTATTTTTGCATACAGGAACTGGAGTGTAGGTAGGCCACAGGTCCAGGGGATGAGACGATTTACCAGAGGTAAAGTGGGGGGCAGAACAGGCAGATCCACTGAAATACACTGCTGAGGGGAGCAGTGGGTGAAACAGGAGAGGTCTGCTGGTTAGCTGGTAGACCTTTTCGTTGTATCCTCCATTTCTCTTGAGCTTTGTTCTTTGTTTTTCACCCCTGGTCACTGTGTTTCTTTCTGAATGTACCTTTTTTTCCTGATCTTTTTGCCATCACGTAATAAAACTGAATCCATTATACTATAATTTGAGCTGCTGTATTTTTCAGTTCCAGTATTTCCATTGAGGATTTTAAAATTTTTTTTTCTGCTTTATTCTCAAACCCATTTTTTTTATTTTCCTAAAAATATTAAACATAGTTAAAACTCCATTATGCAGATTCCTGGTGTATGTGTTATGGTTGCCTGTTTTGTTGTTTTTTAGCCACATAGACTTGATTTTTCTGTGATTGGTTATTTTTTCAGATCACTTTAAACAAATTTGGAAATGAGATTATTTGAAGGTGACCATCAATTCCTGTAATGGCTGGTTTAGTGTTGCTTCTACCTTATTAGAATGAAGACATTTGAGCCCCAGTGCAAAACCTTAGAGTTTGTTAGCAACGTCCACCTACTACAGGAGTGTATGATTTTCATTGTTGATCTCTTAGGCCCTCAAATCTGTCCAAAACTTTGTTTAGATTTTTAGCTTTTCACTCTCTTCTACCAGAATCAGCAGATACCTGGAGGGGAAAATATTTCTCTAAATGTCTAGTTGAACTAATTGGGTTTCCCTCTTATCCCAGACATTGACCTTGTAATTCTTCAATGCCTTGAAAGCTCTGTGGTACTTTTAAAGAAATATTTTATGCATATACTTTTTAAGATTGTGGCAAGATATATAATTTATATAGTTGTATAAATTTAAGTACATGCATATTATATATAATTTATAAAAATGTAAATTAAATGTTTTGACTGTTTTATTGTATTTTTTTAAGATATATTTTTACTTATGTATATAAGAACTGGGTGTAGGCCAGAAGTTCAGGGGGTGAGAGGATTCACCAGAGACAAGAGAGAGGAGCAGAACAGGCGAATCTACTGAAATACACTGTTGAGGGGAGCAGTGGGCGAGGCAGGAGAGGTCTGCTGCACCCTGTGGTTTAGATCCCTGGCTGGGGATCAAATTCTTGCTTCAGTGGCTGGTGTTAGCTTGAAAATACTGAAACTTAACCCCTTGCGCCATTAGGGAGGCCACGTTTTAACTGTTTTAAAGTATACAGTTCAGTGATATTAAATACATTAATGTTGTATATTCATCACCACCATCCATTTACAGAATTCTTCATTTTGCTTAACAAACTTTGTACTCATTAAGAAAATAATGCCCATTCTCCCTTCTTCTCAGTCCCTGGCAACCTCCCTTCTACTTTCTATTAAGTTGGCTATTCTACCTATTTCATATACATGAAACTATATACTGTTTATTCTTGTGTCTCTCATTTCACTTAACATTCATTCTTCAAGGTTTATCTGTGTTGTAGCATATATTAGAATTTTCTTCCTTTTTAAGACTGAGTAATTTTTGGTAATGATATGCCACATGTTGTTTAGCCATTCATCTATCAGTAGACACTTGGGGTTACTTCCACCTTTGGTATTGTGAATAATGTTACTATAAATGTGAATGTATAAATATCTATTTGAATTGCTGGTGTTGCTTTTTTGGGATATCTCGGATTGGAATTACTAGATATAGTAATTTTATGTTTACAAACCACATTTTTTTTTTTCATTTTTCTCCGTCTTTATTCACTTTTTAAAAATAAACATGGATTCCTTTTTTTAATGGGGATTTTTTTTTGTTTTTTATTTATATCTTGTACATTATTGTGTATTCCCTGTAAAATTCCCACCACCAATTTACCCATGAACCATCACCATAGTCCCTTGTGTGCTTCTCGCCTCAATTTTGATCCCTTTTCTTTCCCTTCCCTCGCAGAATGTCTCTTGTTTATGGTTGCCTGCTAGTTTTTATTATCATTATTATTATTGTTATTTGTTCCTTATTATTGTTATTTGATCCTTTATTTGATTCCCCTATATTCTTCTTATAAGTGAAAGTACCCGATATTTTTCTTTTTTCTTTCTGGCTTATTTCACTGAGCATGATCCCTTCTAGCTCCATCCATGTTGCTGCAAATGGCATCAGTTTATCCTTTTTGATTGCTGAATAGTATTCCACTGTGTATATGTGACCACATCTTCTTGATCCAGTCATATATTTTTGGGCATTTGGGTTGTTTCCATATCTTACTGTAAATAGAGCTATAGTAAGCATAGGGGTGCAGGTGTCTTT
Source organism: Scalopus aquaticus (assembly GCA_004024925.1). NCBI lineage: Eukaryota > Metazoa > Chordata > Mammalia > Eulipotyphla > Talpidae > Scalopus > Scalopus aquaticus. Next base: position 8,464 of record PVIJ01016692.1, on the reverse strand, counting down.
TTGAATTAATGTTTTTGTGTCCTTTGGGTAGATTCCTAGGAGTGGAATTGCTGGGTCATACAGAAGCTCCATTTTTATTTTATTTATTTTAATTTATTTTAATTTTATTTTTGCATACAAGCTGGGGTGCAGGCCAGAGGTGTGGGGCAGTGAGAGCGTTCACCAGAGGCAGAGTGGGGAGCAGAACAGGCAGATCGACCAAAATACATTGCTGAAAGGAGTTGCGGGCAAGGCGGGAGAGGTCTGCTGTGCCATGTGGGAATCTCCCCAGCCTGGCATCGAACTCGCGCCACAGCTGCTGACAGCTCCACACCTCTGCACTTAACCCGTTGCTCTACCAGGTAGCTCCATTTTTCTTAGTTTGAGGAAGCTCCACACACCTTTACATAGTGGTTGGGCCAGTTTCCATTCCCACCAGCAGCGTAGGAGAGTTCCTTTTTCTCCACATCCTCACCAACATTTGTTGTTGCCAGCTTTTTTAATGTGTGCCATTCTTACTGGTGTAAGGTGGTATCTCGTGATTTTGATTTGCATTTCCTTGATTATAAGTGATGTTGAACATTTTTTCATATACCTGTTGGCCATTTGCATTTCCTCTTTGGAGAAGTATCTTTTTAGCTTTTTTGCCCTCTTTTTGACTGGATTGTTTACTTTGTTTTTGTTGAGTTGTGTCAGCTCTTTGTAGATTTTTGTGAGCAGTCCCTTATCAGTTGTATTTATAAGCCACTATATTGTTCCATAGTGGCTGCACCAGTAATCCTTAAGAATTCATTCACACCTCTCCAACACTTATGTTTTGGTTTTGTTTTTTGACATTAGCCATTTTAATTGGTATGAAGTTACTGTAAAAGGTAGTTTATCTGGCTTTTCTAGTTCTCAGCAGTAGGGTAGATCCAGAAGTCAATTCTGTGTCTTATTTTTGTACATAGCACAGTGCTGAATATATAGTGGGTACTTAATAAATAAGGATAGAAGAGAGGACAGAGGGAGAAAAAATGTTCTTAAAACTGGAAGGTGGTATAGATGCTATATAGATAGCACAGTATAATAGGTTAGTCTTGGCTTCTGGAGTTACAGGGACCTGGATTTGAAGATGTATGGCTTGGGGCAAATTATTTTACCTATATTAAATAAGAATACTTTTTATTTATAGATATTTATTTTATGAACAGTGTTATTATTTAGATTAGGACTCAAAGAAAATTGTTCAGGAACTAGTAAAAAGAGGATAATAATTCGGTCCTCTCTTGTGTTGCAAGGGATTAAGTCTCAGCTCTATCAAGCTATCGGCAGCCACTGCAGCACTAGTTCGATCCCTAGCCAGGGAGCTACCCACATAGCACAGCAGACCTCCTGTCTCACCCACTGCTCCCCTTAGCAGTGTATTTCAGTCGGTCCACCTGTTCTGATCCCCACTCTCTCTGGTGAATCCTCTCACTACCCCCACACCTCTGGCCTACAACCCAGCTCTTGTATGCATAAATAAACAAATCTTAAAAAAAAAGACTTAAAAATAATTCAAAGATACGGTATTTTTACACAAAAATAAAATGTTTGTTACCGAAATAAGCCAGAAGGAAAAAGAAAAATATCGAATGGCATCACTTATAGGAGGAATATAAGAGAGCCAAACAAAAAATCAGAAGAAGAAAATAGCACACAAATCAAAAACAAAAACTGGCAGGCAACCACAAATAAGAGACATTCTACAGGGGAGGGGAAGGAAGAGGGACCAGAATACGGGAGAAAAGAGCACAAGGGACTATGGTGATGGTTCACGGGTGCATTGGTGGTGGGAAACTTAACGGGGGATACACAATAATGTAAAGGATAAATTAAATAAAATTAAATTTAAAAAATATATAAAAAATAAAATAAAATGTTAAGAGAATAATGCAAAGAAAAGATTTTGGTGTTTAGTAAGTACTCAAATACATATTTTTGTTGGCTTTTGAAGCAAGCCGGCTGATGCATTTACTGATTGAAATCCTGAGTCTGTTAATTTTTAAATTAACTTTGAGTTTTAAGTTTAAATTCAAAGTTAATGGTGCTTGTGTAAAAAGATTTTCTTTGCAAAATGCATTTGCTTGTAGGGAAATGGAGCATTACCTCTGTCATCATTTTTGCTCTTTCGTTTTTTATCTTTTTGCTAGGCGTCTGGCTGGGAGTTGAATGGGACAATCCTGAGAGAGGAAAGCATGATGGAAGCCACGAAGGGACTGTATATTTTAAATGCAGGTAGTTTTTCAGTATGAAATGGCCTGATTATGTAGGATAATATTTAATATTGAATAAAGGGAGATGGAGGAGAAGAAATAATTGATTCTTGGGATAGTTAAGAATTTGTTTTATTATAACAAGAAAATTTTGTTGGTAGGGTTTTTTCCTTGTTCTTAACATTCTTAACCTTACAGGTGAGGTTACTTTTCTTACATGTTTGTTTTTGTTTTTTTTTATGATCAGATCTCTGTAAACATTTCTCGTTGATCCACTAACAATTTATAATCCATTAAGTGCATAATGGAAAAAAGAAATAGCCTAGCTCTTCAACAAGAAGCAGTTGATTGTACAGAATACAGAACATCCAAATAGTGGAATGCTAGGCCACCATGTATACAAGTTCTCGTCATGAGTAGTTACATATTATACTGCATATCTCCTATTATATTTTTTCTACTAATATTTTTTAAAATTTATTTTTCTAATATTTTTAATTGCTTGATTTCAGAGAAATTATATGATGCCCTGAAAGGATTGTGGAGGGGAGCTTTCAGGCTGAATCTATTCTTTAAATTTTTATTTTTCTCAGGTTTTAGTTTCTCAAAAGGATCTTTTAATATTATGCTTATTTTTTCTCAAGTGCTACATAGTGAACACAAAAATCAAGAGGCCTCTAAATTGCGTAGATCGATTTTTATGACCCTGTACAAGACTAAATTTACTAGCATCTAAAATGAAGGTCAAAATTAAATATAGCAAATACATTTCCCTGGTCTTATGTAATTTTTAGTAAGTCATGTTCCTGGAGGCCAACTGTGATGGCAGATATGGGGTGGGGCCAGCTCAGATTCTATCAGGAGTTCATGGGGATGAAGAGAGTATATATGTTTAGGGAGGTGTGGAAATAGGAGCTTATTGACCTGGTTTATTGACCCCTTGCCTACCTGGATCATGACCTCGCAAACTCCAATGAAGGAACTTTTCCTGTGGAGCGTGCTTCAGCACACTTCCCCCTCTTCTAAGAGCTTGTCTAAATCATCCATGATTACATGGTTGTGGGTTGATTATAGCAGACCCACACATGGTCCTTAATGGTTTTTTGATATAATGATATATATTTTTTAAGATTTATTTTGTTTATGCAAACAAGAGCTGGGGTGTAGGCCATTGGCATGAGGGGTGAGAAGATTCACTAAATGCAGAGTGCGGAGCAGAACAGGCAGATTGACTGAAATACATTGCTGAGGAGAGCCGTGGGCAAGATGGGAGAGGTCTGCTGTGCCATGTGGGTTAGTTCCCTGGCCAGGGATCAAACTTGTATGGTGGTAGTGGCTGCTGATAGCTTCATAGTGCTGAGACTTAACCCCTTGCACCATCAGGGAGGCCCCGGTTTCTGGATATAATGATATTTTTAGTCTTGGTTACTCTGAGTAGAAAAATCAAGACTTATTGCAGTCCTGAAAGATCTAGGATTTCCCCTGAAGTCCCAGGAGAAGACCTCAGTTGAGGCACATGGACTCATTGTTTGGATTCTTACCCTTAGAAAGAACATTTCCTTAGATCATGGATATTTTTTATGTAGTCAATGCCTGAACATTTACGTATTGAAATATGTCTCACCTTATTATAAATTACTTTTCTTTCATTTCATCGAACTGGGCATTACACTCATTGTAAAATTCTATATGGGTAGGCAAAATTATCTAAAAAGACATATCTAGGGGCTTCCCTGGTGACTCAGGGGTTAGTTTCAGCTCTGTCAAGCTGTCGCCAGCCACTGCAGCATGAGTTCGATCCCCAGCCAGGGAGCTAACCCATATGGCGCAGTAGACCTCTCCTGTCTTGCCTGTTGCTCCCGTCAGTAGTGTATTTCAGTAGATCTGCTTGTTCTGCTCCCCACTCTTGTCTCTGCTGAGTCCTCTTACCCCCTGCACCTCTGACCTATACCCCAATTCTTATATAAATAAATAAAAAAAATCTTAAAAAAAAAAAGACATCTAAATTTCATTGGGTGTTTTTGGGGCAATACAAAAGGGAGCATGGGGACCAATGTGGAAAATCACTGGTCTAGACTAAGCAAAGTACTTTCATAGGTGTTAGTGTTTATATTGGTGTTAATTAGAACATAACTGCACCTAGTAAATTGTATACTAATATCTTAGAATCTCTAAATCAGACAAAGCTGATTACACCATGTGCATTTGTCATTAAGCTAATTCAGATATCTTCTATATATACTTACTCACTTTTAAGAAACTGCGTTTTTTGTTTTTCCAATTTTACTTGGAAAATCCTAACACATTGTATTTTTTAAAGATTTATTTATGCATACAAGAGCTAGGGTGTAGGCAAGTAAGAGGCTTTACGAGAGACAGTGGGGATCAGAACAGGCAGAGGGAAATACACTGCTGAGGGGCGCAGTGGGTGAGATGGGAGAGGTCTGCTGCACCATGTGGGTTAGCTCGCTGACTGGGGATTGAACTCATTCTGCAGTGGCTGCGATAGCTTCATAGTGCTGAGATTCAACTCCTTGAGCCACCAGGGAAGCCCTGCTTTTAACAATGACTTTAGAAGAGTAGAGATGGGCTGTATCCCAGGGGGAAAAAACCCTATTTTACAATTGGCTTCTTTGTTTTTATAACATATGCTCCTTAGACTCTTAACTCTTTGGGGTGGTTATGACAGGTATAATTACATTTTTCATTGATGATGAAATAAAATAATGAGGGTCTCCCTGGTGGTGCAGCGGGTTAAGTCTCCGCACTATGAAGCTATCCACAGCCACTGCAGCACGAGTTCGATCCCCGACCTGGGAGCCAACCCACATGGCACAGCAGACCTCTCCTGCCTCGCCTGCTACTCCCCTCAGCAGTGTACTTCAGTAGATCCGCCTGTTCTTTTCCCCACTCTGTCTCTGGTGAATCCTCTTACCACCCCACACCTGTGGCCTACACCCCAGTTCTTGTATGTATAAATAAAATAAATCTTAAAAAAAAAGAAATAAAAAGATGAATTATTAGAATAACATGAAAAATTTGAGTGGAGTTAAAATCCCAGTTGTACTCATCTTCATTATAGGTCTCTAAAATTAGGATAGAAAAATATAAAAATACTTAAAATCATGGAGAGATCTATGCACCCATGTTCATTGTAGCATTATTTGTAACAGCCCAAAGCTGGAAACAATTCATATGCTCATCAGCTGACAAATATGTAAAGAAGATGTAGTATATATGTATATATCCACAATTGAATACTATACAGCTATAAAAAAGATGAAACTCTGCTATTAGAACCCTGCTATGAGTGAACCTGGAGTGCATTACGTATTACCCTTATAAGCCAGATAGGGAAATGCTCATGGTATACAGTGGAAACAAACAAGCAAAAATAAACTTTTGAATTATGGAATCAGTTGGTTGTTACCACAAAGAGAGATTGGGTAAATTGTGACAAAGGGGACAATGGTACAATGAAGGAAAGAATTGAACTTTTAGTGATAAACTCAATGTAGTATATATACCTGTTGATTCTCAATGATGCACATGTGAAACTTGGATAATGTTACAGTGCACTGTTACTTCAACAGAAAAACAATGGGATATATATGCTTTTTCCTTGAATAGTTGATAGTATCAGAAGAAGATTAGGGAGTAGATTATATGATCCTCCTCTAAACTTGAGTTTTGAATAATTTCACTCTTTAGTTTCAATTTGATTTCTTCTTTTCTCATATAACCTAAGGTAAATATGGCAATCTCCTGAGCTGTTATTACAGCTATTACTGTACTATTACTGTTATTAATATTTGTGACACTGTCAATTAATAGTAGTTTATATGGTTATGTAAAATTTATGGCTGTGAACCAGTTATTAGTGTCTTTCTCAGGTGCTTCTGTTCTCCATCTGTTGTCTTTTGGGGGGTTTAGGGGTTCAGTTAGGGTAATTAACTTTGAGATTCTCCCTTCCTTTTCCCTAGATAGCAAAGTAACTTTCAGTTTTCTTTTTCTTTCAACCTAAACTGAAGACTGTATGGAAGTCATAGTTCTGAGGTTCTGTTTAGAGTGGGTCAGTATTCCACCACTCAGCTTTTATTTAAATTGTTCTCTTTCCAAGCAATTATATGGCTTTTCTTTTCTGATGAGCAGGAAATGTTTTAAGTGTGACTTTTCTTTTGCCCCTAGTGAGTGGACTCTAATACTTGGCATTAGAAGGCACATACTGTCCTAGACTCTGTTCACAATGCTAGATAACTTAAAAATGAAAGCTCCTTGATTTATTCATCCAACGTGTATCATAAGATTTATATAAAGTGTTTTGAGGTTCTTGAATGAACAGTAGGGAATCAGTATTAACTAGTCTCCTCACATGGTGTTGTAAAGTGTTAGAATGATTTAAAAAAAACCCTAAATGTTCTGACAGTATGCAGTTATGGCACTTGTCTGCAAAAGATGTAGAGAGATGTTTCATTTTTGGAAGCCTCTCATGAATCAGGGCAAAATAAATATTATGTCACTAAGGCGCAGTCTACAAAAAGATACTTTATCTATTATGCTATTTCTCTATTGCTAAAATGAGTTCACCAAGTCTGTTTTTTTTTTTTTTTTTTTTTAAAGATTTTTATTTATACAAGCTGGGGTGCAGGCCAGAGGTGCGGGGCGGCGAGAGGGTTCACCAGAGACAGAGTGGGGAGCAGAACAGGCAGATCAGAAATACACTGCTGAGGGGAGCAGCGGGCGAGGCAGGAGAGGTCTGCCGCACCATGTGGGATTCTCCTCGGCTGGGCGTCGAACTCGCATCGCGCGCTGCCGACAGCACCACAGCACAGCGCTCAACTGCTGCGCCACCAGGGAGGCCCTTTTTTTTTTTTTTAAAGATTTATTTATTTATACATACAAGCTGGGGTACAGGCCAGAGGCGTGGGGCGGCGAGAGGGTTCACCAGAGACAGAGCGGGGAGCAGAACAGGCAGATCAGAAATACACTGCTGAGGGGAGCAGCGGGCGAGGCAGGAGAGGTCTGCCACACCATGTGGGATTCTCCCCGGCCGGGCGTCGAACTCGCGTCGCCGCTGCTGACAGCTCCCCGGGCGTCGAACTCGCGTCGCCGCTGCCGACAGCTCCATAGCACAGCGCTTAACTGCCGTGCCACCAGGGAGGCCCCCTCACGGAGTCTGTTTTTTAAGACACTTCAGCAGTTAGTGTGCATTGAACAAAAATAAATATTTCTCCTCTCATGATGAATGATTGGTTATGTAACCTTGCTGGTAGTGTACTAAATATCCCCGTGACAAAGTATCAAGGTCAACATTTATCAGAAACTCCCCAGAGTTTGCCCTGAATCTAGTATCTTAAGTCCCAGAAAAATGCTTGCTGTGGAAGTTTTGAAATTTGTTGGGAAACCCTTTACTTTTGATTGATATTGCCAGGTTCAGTATGTAAAAATAGAAAATGTACAGTGAAACTTGGATTTCAGATAAGCAGTAAATTTTTTTTGGTATACGTATGGGACATACATGAGACATAATAAATTATTTGCTCTTTACCTGAAATTTAAATTTAACTGGGCATTCTGAATTTTATCTAACAACTTTTTGGGAATTATAGGGCAGATTGATTCTTGGTGATCAGACTTCATATGAACGACACATTTCTACAAGGGCCATGGTCAGGATGTTGATTTTGCTAGTAGCATCTATAAGTGTTGGGTTGAAGAAAGAAAGAAGTTGAAAAAGCCAAATGCCAGGTTCAGTATTTTAGTGTTTGGATGTAACATCTTCCTATCAATTTAGAATTTCTGTGGAACTTATGTAAATTTATCTTTGGAGATTTATTGTTATTGACCAGCATGCATTTAGCTAGTGTTTTTCGTTATTTGCTGGGCTGCTTTGTTTATCTGAGAAACCTGCCGGGAATGTTCTAGAAGAGACTGATCTTTGATGTTATCCTTTGATCTGTAAAGGGCATCACATCTTCCTTGCAACTGCCTAACACCATTCCTAACTCCTTTCATCTGCTTGCAAAACAGTAATAAAGATACCGTCCTGCGATATGATAATATATATACAAAACCCTAAAAACTCCATAGGAAAACTACTCAAAATAATAGACCAGTTCAGTAAAGTAGCTGGATACAAAATCAACGCACAAAAGTCAGTAGCATTCCTCTATGCAAACACCCAATCTGAAGAAGAAGAAATTAAGAAATCCATCCCCTTCAAGATCGAACCCAAAAAAATAAAATAC
>PVIJ01016691.1:0-31940 GCA_004024925.1 Scalopus aquaticus | reverse complement strand
GATTTTTTTTTTTTCAGCAACAGGTATGGGAGGGGTTTTGGGGATTGTCAGTCAATAGTCCTTAAATTCCATCCTGGAAATTTTTTTTGCAACAGGTATGGGAGGGGTTTTGGGGATTGTCAGTCAATAGTCCTTAAATTCCATCCTTCCCCTCCTATTCATTTGCATTCTAAAGCCCAGAAAGAGGTGGTCTCCGCAGGAGCTTTTCCAGCCCAACCGGTTTTTCTGGCTAATCTATCACCTAGCAGCCAGTGGAGGATGTTTCTTGCTTGGACTTTCTCCCCTTTAAGATGTTACCTAGCTCCAGGTGGGGGTTGGGACACAGTGACCCTCCCGCTTTCCTTCTCCTCAGGGCTGCCACGCAGGGAAGAGAGGGGGGTCGTGGGGTGGGGGAGTGGGGGTCGCACTCCCAATCGGCTGGCCGGAGCCCTCCGACCTCACCGCAGTTTCTAACCTTGTATTCAGTGGCTCTCAGGGGAAGCTGGTCCGCCCATCTCTCCTCTCTGCTCCTCCTTTGTGTGGGATTAGATGCCCCCTCTCTTCTCTTTACTCCGACTCTTCAGTTTATTTTTAAGTCCAAAGCACCCCCGGGGTCGATTGTATTGCGTAGGGTATCCGGTTCTCTTCGAGGCAGCTCTGAAAGTTAGGGATATTTTTCTCCATAAATCGATTTTTTGTAGGAGAGCCTGATCCTAGCGGTCTGTTCTCCGCCATGTTTTGGGGGCGTGTTGCTCATGTATTTTTTATTGAGGAAATGTTGGCTTATGACATTTTTATGATTTAGGGGGATAGGTTCACACCTCCTCAGATATATGTTATCACATCATACTCACCAACAAAGCACCCATTGTCTTTACCAGAGAATATGGGCCTCCCTCTCCATTTGTTCCCACATCGACTCACCTCCCAGTCACCTCAATTCTAAAGTCAGATTTCTTGGATTTGTTTTGGTTTAGTTTTATCAGTTCCTTTGTTTTATTTCTCTATATTCCACATATGAATGAAATCATCTGGTATTAGTCTTTCTCCTTCTGACCTGCTTTGCTTAGCATCATCCATTCCTGTTCCATCCATGTTGTTGCAGTGGCAAGAGTTCATGTCTTTTATTTTTGGGTGGCATTCCATTGTGTATATATGGCACAGCTACTAGTTGATTTTTAATAATCAATTTCTTTAATTGTGGGCCTCCCTAGTGGCACAGTGATTAAAGTCTCAGCACTATCAAGCGATTGCCAGCCATTGCAGCATGAGTTCAATCCAGGCCAAGGAGCTAAGCCTCATGGTGCAGCAGACCTTTCCTGTCTCACCCACTACTGCCTGTTCTACTCCCCACTCTGTCTCTGGTGAATCCTCTCATCACCCTGCACCTCTGGCCTAGACCCCAGTTCTTATATGCATAAATAAATCTTTTTTAAAAAATCCTTTAATTGTGGTAACAAATTAGGATCTCCCCATCAGGTATCACCACCATAGGGTACCTACCACCAAATCACCCATAGTCCACCACTAATAGTCCATGGTGCTTCCTTACCTCTTTGTTCCTACCCCTCTCCCATCCCTTTCCCCTTTGGATACTTTGTCTATATTCAGTTTTCAAGGGTTAGGTTTTAAGTTTGTCTGTTTCTTAGTTTGGTTTCTCTACATTTCACATGTTAGTGACACCATTTGATTACCACAACTTCTTAATCCACTCCTCTAACATTGGGCATTTAGATTGCTTTCAATACTTGGCCACTGCAAATAATGCTGCTATGAACATAAGAGTGTATATATCCCCTTGAATGAGTATTTTTCAGGAGGATACTTAGGAATGACATTGTTGGGTCATATGGAATGTATATGTTTAATATTTTGGGGTACCTACGTACTGTTTTCCTTAGGGACTTGACCAATCCGCGTTCCCACCAGCAGTATAAGGAGGTTCTTTATTCTCCACACCATCACTATAATCTCTTCTTGCTTTCTTTTTTTTCTTTTTTTTTTCCATGGGTCATTCTCATGGGAGGATGGTGGTATCTCACTGTGTTTTTGATTTGCTTTTCCCTAATGATTAGTGATGTTGAACATTTTCACACATACCAGTTAATCACATGTATGTATTCTATGGAAAGCTGTCTATTTTGCTATTCTGCCCAAGTTTTCATACTCACAATATAACTTGTATCCAGCATGTGAGGCAAAATTACTAGTTAGGTGAAAAAACAGGAAAATGTAATTCATAACTCAAAGCTAATCATACTAATGACAGATATGATGAAATTACTGGATAAGGATTTAAAAAGTTATTATAAATATGTCAAAGAATTAATAAAGTCATACATGTAAATAAGAGAGAAATGATAAAAATGGAATTTCTACAGTTGAGAATATTTGTTTTGAAAGAAAATTCATGAAATGGATTAAAAAATAGATGAGCAAACTTTGAGACAGGAAAGTAGAATCTATTAAAAATGAATACAACGAAAGCAAAAAAGTAAAAGAAAAATGGTAAGAGTACAATGACTTTGCAAATAATATCAGAAAGCCTAAAGTATATGTAAGTATTGTCTCAGAAATGAAGGAGCAGCAAAAGTATATGAAATAATGTCTTCAAACTTCCTGAAGTTAAATGAAAGCCTAAGCCCATAAACCCAGTATATTCAATGAGCACTATGAAATCCACAGCAACATGTTACAATAAAATTCCTCAAAATATATGATAAAGACGAAACCTAAAAATGAGCTACTGAAAAAGGTGTTCAACAAAATGATATGCATGTCAATAAGATTCTCTGAAAAAATAATGCAATTCAAGATATAATGCAATGATGTCTTTGGAATTATGAAAGAAAAAAGACAGCTGTTAATTTAGAATTTTTATTCTTTAAAATAAATATAAGATTAATACATAAAAAGGCAAATAGATGATTTTTATAGGTGTAATGTTATTTATATCAGAACAGTTTTAAAAAGCTAAACACACTTATTCTTACCACAGGGAACTTATCAGTCACAGTAAAACAGTCTTTTTTGATGGAACAAAAATAAGCTTCTGTGAATTCAAGGATTTTTGGCCTGTATAAATCACGGGCAATTTTTATTTCTCTGTATCTGTGTTTTGCATTCACATTCAGCAAACAAAAAACAATATAAAAAACTAGTTGATCTATATTTTAGGAAACCATGGTATATAATATAATTAGTAAAATAGAATTTTATTATGAAATGAAGATTAAACATGTTATTTATAAATAATACACCAAAGGTTATGAGAATTCCTAAAATACAGACATTTCCCAACAATCGTCCAACTGAAAAAAATTTCAGTAGTATTATCAACTGAATATATCAATACAAATACCATTTTTTATTCTTTAAGGAATCATCCCTACTTCCAGTTCAAAATTCAAGTTTTATTCCTCAAGCTTGATAAACTATTTTATTCCAAATGGCCTAATATTAGTTTCCAAGAATAATTATTATAGTTTTCGAAGGCCATGCTACTTTAGATATTGTCTTTACAGCAATGAACTATAACACACAGGTAGCATAATTTTTATATCAAAACATTGATGCTATGTCATATATATGAAATATGTAGGGAAATTTAAAAGTATGTTCACTAATTTAAATATATTATTTGCCTACTACCGCGCTAACAAAATTACCACAAGCTTGGTGGTTTACAATAACACAAATTTACTGTCATTTTTTATGGATGTCGCAAATCTGAAATAATACAGTTCATCTCACTGGGTTACAATCAAAGTATTAAGAAGGCTACATCCGTCTTATCTTTTCCAGTTTCCCGATTTATGTCCCATTACTCCATCTTCAAAGACTGTTACGTAGCATCTTCAAATCTGTCTCTCCATAATAGACCTGCATTCCTTTTTTACTTTTTTTAAAAGATTTATTTATTATTTATGCATACAAAAGCTGGAGTACAGGCCAGAGGTGTAGAAGGGGGAGAGGATTCACCAGAGAGAGTGGGGAGCAGAACAGGAAGATTGACTGAAATACACTGCTGAGGGAAGCAGCTAGCTGGACGGGAGAGGTCTGCTGTGCTATGTGGGTTAGCTCCCTGGCCAGGGATCAAACTCATGCTGCAGTGGCTGGAGATAGCTTCATAGTGCTGAGACTTAACCCCTTGTGCCACCATGGAGGCCCCCCTTTTTTACTTATACTGAGATATTTTTAGTATATTGGCCCCCTTAATAATCCAGGAAAATCTCTTCATCTAGAGATCCTTGATTCACATCTGTAAACTCCCTTTTGACTTGTTCAGTAATATATTCCTAGATTCTGAGGATTAGGACATGAACATCTATGTCCAATTTTCCAACTACCACTACAACATGTAGTAATTTAGCACCTCTGGCCCCTATCACTTATTTCAAAGTGATCAGTGACATAGCTGTGAACAAAATAGATGCATGCTTCTGCTCATATCCAGCTTACATTCTGGCAAAAGGCAGCAGACAATAAATAATCAATATAGTATTGATATTTTATATTAGATGTCAAAAAGTACCATGGATAATAAGGACAGAACGAAGTGGAACAGGCTGGGGATGGACAGAATTGGCAATTTATATAGGAAGGACAGGAGAGAGAACATTGGGAAGGTGATATTTGTTCCTCATGCAGCTCTCTGGAGGAAGAATATCACAGAAATAGCTAGTACAAGTGAGCTAAAGTGGTGACATGCTTGATTTTCTAAGAAAGAGCAAGGAGAATGCCACTGTAGTGAAAAGAGTGTGGCCAAGGAGAGCAAGTAGCTAAGAGGATTTGAAAGCAAGCACAGCTCACTTTCTACTTCTTTCAAATCCCAAATTCCAAAGCAGATAAAAATATGATGGACATGCCTGGTGGACAAAAATTAACATCTCAATGGAGAGTGTGAGGTATCTGAGCAGAATGATAGTAGTAGAAAAATCTCATGTTAGCACGAGATATATCACTTCTTTCTTTTCATACCATAAATAAATTGAAAACAAAAGAAAAAAATAATTGATAGAATATATGATTTAAAAGTGAGTACAAATCTAGGTCGAGCTCTAGGCCACCTTTGTAGTACATTTAAAAAATTGATCAGGAATATGAAAGTGTTTCCTGTGATCTAAAATTCCTAGATTTGGGTTCTTTCAGTGAAATATTTTTTGCTCTAAGAAAACTCAATTTTATGTGGGCTAAATAATAGTAAATATTCCAGGAATATTTACTTAACAATTGCCAGTTGAGAATGCTTAAATTTCTCTCAGGGTACTAGGATAGGTGGAGAGAGAGAGAAAGAGAGAAAGAAAGAGGGAGAAGGAAAAAGAGAGAGTGAGAGAGGAAGAGGGAAGAAGAGGCTGATAAAATTCAAACTAAATAATCCAAACTGAAAAGCCAAACCCACTTTTTTTCTCTATTTAAATAAATTTTAATTCTATGAAGGAATTTTTATCAAGTGCCTGGCTGTTGTTCTCAAGTTAGAACTATTTTAATTGATATTGCTGAAAAGAAACGTATTCAAATACATTTTCTTTGAAGCAGTGTGTGTTGAGAAAAAGCAATCAGAATTTTACCACTTGTTTAGACATATCAGTGCTTTTCTGAAATTTGAATTAGTGCTCAATACAATACCAGATCAGTGAGCTGGTATGGGTGACAGTGTTGAAATTGCTTTCAGGTTATTTTGAAATGAGACTTCATTTTCCCTGGTGTGTTAACCTATTTCTGCACAATTGCTTCCAAATTTTCTATAATTATTATTATGTATGATATTTTAATTTGTAGGGTAAAATGAATTTGAACAGTGTTCAGTGTCCTTGGGATTTTTTTGTTTAGAAATTGCATAGGTGTATCACAGATTTCTGATGCTTCATTGCCAAGTTTTCCATTACTTAGTCAATTTATCTTATATGATTACTTAGGTAAGGCTGACAAATGAAATTAAAAAATATAAAAGATAGGAAGAATTGAATTTTCTGCTCACAAACATGTATAGAATTATGACTAAAATTTATATGGAGATTTTCCTAAAACCAGGTTTACATAAACTGTCATGATTATAATTTAGAGACAAATCTCTGTTCATTGTAGCATCGTGTTCTTACATGATAAAGATAAATGAGATTTTGGGAAAGGTAGTTGAGATGAGCGTGCAGTAGAGTGCTTTTCTTAATAGATGCTCATCTTTCTTCTTGGAAGTTAATTGTTTGATAATTAAGGCTCAGAGCATTGTCTTCATCCTGTCACAAAAATGTATATAAATTAGATTGTGTAAAAAGTTAGACAACCTAGGCTGCATAATTAAAGTGCAAAGTTTTCAATAATAGCAGAATTTCTAAACTGTGATGTGCATCATTCATGTGTGGACTTTATAAAAAAGTACAGACCTGTGCCTGGTGATTCAGAACCTTAGTTAGTTAATGGGGGTGGGGGTGGGGGGAGATTAACCTGTTCCTAGCATAAGCCAAATGAGCATACAAATTCTAAGCAACTGAACTGAAATTCTCTGCTTGCTAACAAGTTTAGAAAGTGTTATCAACAACTATAAAATGATATTTTTTTTAATTTGCTACATTGTCACTGAGTCATATTAAACATTGAAATTGTGAGTTTTCTGATAGGTGTTATGTAAAAGATCAGCACAAACAACATTTATGCATGTGGGTATGGAGTGAAATGGATGAAGTTTCTTGAATAATAACTCAGCTGTAATTGATGCCTTATAGTATTACCCAAATGAATAAATAATTTGTATAAAATATATATTATTTTTTCACTATGCTATATATCTACTAAGTTCATGACATAACAAGGGTAAAACTTCTCAAGAAATACATTTACCTTATTTTTAAATTTAGATTGCAGTAATACTCAATTTTGTAGTGCATAGTTCTATAAATTTTGACAAATACTTGGTGTCCTGTAAACACCATTTCAATCAGGATCCAGAACAATTTCTTCACCATAAAAAAATGCCTACTGCAGTCTTTTGTAGCCAAATATCCTCATTCTCTACCTTGACCCCTGGCAAATATTAATTTACTCAGTGCCTACGTATTTGCATTTTCTATAATGTTACATGACTGTTTTCCTCCCTCATCTGCTTGGCATTTATTTTCTTTTCAGGGTACTCAGGTATTTGTTTCATGTGTTGTGTCCAGCTAGGGTTTCAAGTTGAAGTTCTGTGGAGAAGCAGGGTGGAGTATGCTTATTCTATCTTCACCAGACCCACAAGTCCCTACATGCTATGTCATGGTCATTTATAGAGTTGTTTACAAGGGTTACTCTTCAAGTCAGAAATTACATTCTGTGGATTGAAATATGCTATCAATGTATGATATAGTTAATTAAAATAAAAAACATACAAATACATCATATGCCATATAAATATGATAAATCAGTTCCTTAATGTTCTTATGAATATTAATAAGTTAAGGGTTTCTATCGGAAAGTGTGTTATATTCAGAAAGTGTTCAGAAAGATTTTAAAAATATAAATATTTTAAACATGCAATATTTACCACATCTCATTATTAAACAATATAATTTTAAATTTTAAAATTTTGTTTATTTCAACAGACTTGGAATGAAGATCTTGTTCTTTATAATCAAATAACAATGGAATGTGTTTTTACATTTTATCTCCTGTTTTCAAAACTTTGAAAGCAAAAGATAAATTTTTATCCAGCAGATTTACTGAGTGAAGGGTTTCCTTTTGCTTTTTTCTTTAATCCAAGTTATAGCATTGGAGAAAGTGATTGATTTTCACTGACAATGGATGTAACTGCATAAAAATGTATTGATGAGAAGTAGTGAATGACATCTAACACAAGACAAGCTTTATTGCTATGTACCAAGTTAAAGAAACTTTGATCTATGACTTCCTCGACTAGTAGAGACTTCTCTATGCCATCTACCTACATGTGATAAGTAGTTCATGTCTTATTTCCTGAGATAATTCTTCTTGTGTTAACTCATTGTTTTCCCTCTGGAAATATTCCCTTTTCTAATCTGATCCTATTTTATGTATGTGGAGCAGATGTTTCAGGGATGGGTATGTGAAGCAGACCTGGCCAACATTCTGCCCAGAGAAATTGGTTCAGGAACAGGAATGTGAATCAATTAGGAACAATCAGAATTGATGCTGGAATTTTGTGGGTTAAACAGCAGATGTCTTTTTTTGGTGTGTGTGTTTTTTTCAATTTCAGTGTACTTAGAGCAGTATGAAAGCAAGCAGGGTTGGGGAGATGGCAACTGGGACTGTAAGCGTGTATGTATGAGAATGAATAAATCATACAAGAAAGTAGAATCATAGGTAATTTACCAATAGACACACATAGAAAGATAAATCAGACTCTGATAACATCATTTGAGCCCTTGATATTTTAAAAACAGAAGAATATTTTTCTCTTGGGTTTTTTAGTTAAATGATTCAATAAATGCCATGGGAGGGGGGTTCAACCCACTTTAATTTGGCTTTTCTCTTTGTTACAACCTAAAGTTTCTAACATGCCATATAATTCCCTGTGGTACCCAATTTCATAATTTAGTGTTTTTCCAACCTGCATGATCATTAGTTGGTATTTATTAAAAATTTAACTTTCAGATCTCTCCCCTGGGGATTTTGTTTTAGTAAAGATCCTATTTTAAAGAATGATTTGGAGATGAGACTATCATAAATGTACAATATATGCAAAATAAGAAAATATATTAATGTGTTATCATGTACTACTTGTTGAATATTATATAATTCCCTGAATTGCTTAGCAAACCAAAATACATTCACATAATCACAGAATGTTAGGAACTGAGGTAATGTTATATATAATCTGATACAACAGTCCATTTTTTACAATGAGAAAATTGTATTTAAAAGAAGGAAAGTCAAACATATGAGTCCCATAGGTAGATAATAGCAGAGCAAATACTGCAACATGAATCTCCTGCTAGCTTCAATTTATTTAATTACCAACATCAAATTTCTAAATTCAAAAATCATAAGAAAAAGTATATAAGAAACAAGATGCTGAAAATTCCATTTTCATTCTTTATAAGCATAGGAAATAAACTAAAATTGTTTATAATGTGTTTTAAGTTCTTAGCATACTTTATTATGAATGGGCACTCGTTATTCAGCCATTATAATAGTAATGGATCCTTTACTATTTAAACAGCTCTAAACTCTCATCCTAATTCAGGCAGCAATTTTGTAACCATATACTCTAATGTTCATATATCAAATGCCTTATTCATAACAAAATATTAGAACTATTACTGATGAAAATATTTTAAGACTACACTTTTTTAAATTAACATAAAATTTAACATAAAAATTGCTTTCAGAATCAGGTGATCCAAATGTGGTGGTCCAAAACAAGATATTTTATATTAGAGGAAAATTGTATTAGAGAAAATTTTATGCTAAAGGTTTTCAAATTTGTCTTCCCAGTGATCTGTAAAGAACTAAGCAATAAAGATTCACACCAAACATGACTGCATAAAGGGGGTAGAAAAAACCACTTGATGGATTAACCAAAACAAAGCTTTTTACATTATTAAATAAAGCATTGTAAACTAAACAACTTCAAGGTTTTTCATCTCATCTAGTGGCAAAATTCAAACTGATTAACATTGATTGCTGGAATTGTCAGAGACAGTTTCCCATTAATGTCACAAAAAGTGATAAGCTAATATTTGCTGCCATCACAAAACTCCAATGTCCATAAAAATAAGTCAGTCATTGTACAGATAAATTAGATATTGGCACTGCTCAGATAATGAGTCTTCTCAATGCATCATAACTATTGCAGAAAACATACATGTGTATTTACATAGCTATTAGAGCTACATAACTTCACTGTGTTGGGGTAACAGTATATTCTGAATGAACTTCACCCACTTATGTTTTATGGACTCCACCACCAACTCCATGACAAAGAGATTCCAACTCCCATCAGGCCATGAATTTGTCATGACTCTTGATTTCTTGAAGGGGGGATTGCTGGAAAATATATATATATATATATATATATATATATATATATATATATATATATATATTTTTCCCCCCCCTTAGGAAATATTTTTAATGTATTTAAATTTAAAAACAGTAATCATATCTATATAATGACAAAGAGCAAACACTCATAGTTTGGGAATAGATTTGGAAGTAAAAATGTTATGTTTCTGTTTTCTGTAGAGATGTTTGTGTTATTGTTCATGTCATATTAAAATAAAAACAAAAATTCTTAGTCCAGCAATCTAAATTACTGTTTCCCAAATTTGACTGTGTCTCAGAATTAACATGAATGCATTTCAGAAAAAATAAACTCATTCCAAACCTGTTTAATTTGAATCATCTGAAGTGAAGTGATGGATTTTGTACTTTTTCAAGGAATTTTCATGTTGGTGTCTAGAGTATTATCAATATGATGATAACCGTGCTCTTTTTATCTGTGGTTCCTGCATGCTGTTGAAAGACAAAGTTAGGAAATGGGTACAGGCAATCACTTAGGAACAGGGTGCCCCAATCCCCCAAGTCCATTTATCAATCTGCCCATTTACCAACCTGAATAAGGACTGAGGGCATCCAGACCCTTGAGGCCTGAGTCAGCACCACCATGTGGTGCTCTTTCCTTTAGTGCTGTCTGGTGCTGTGTCCTGAGCTGCCTGGCCAGATCTTCAGATACTTGTTGCTGCCTACTGTGGTGCCACTTCACAGAGACCTGTGCATGACTTTCAGCCTTCATGACTTTCAATCTTTGAGTGTCAAAACATTTCTACTGCCTCTGACCCAACCTTTTCTCTCTCTCCTAATTTCTCTCTTTCTCCCCTTAGTAAATAAACCCTGTGGTTGCTGAACTCTGAGCCCGAGTTGTGTCCTGCGATTGCACACAGATGAGAAGCACACAGATGAGAATCCACCAACTGTGACATTTTGGCTCCCTCATCATTGCACAAGTTTACTCAATAGATTTGTAGAACATTCAATGTTACTTAAATCAGGTGACCTATTTGTGTAGATTGACATTTCAAAAGATGTATTTTAGATAGAGTTTTTAGTTTCTATTATCCATCAAGACTGTTTGAAGTGATATGTGATGAAAAATCATCATTTCTTATTTAAAGCTGTCCTACTCACAACAGAATGTCTTGTATCTATGGTACTTACCCACTAAATACCAACATCATCATCCTATCATTGAAACAAAAATGACTCCAAATTCAGATAATTATACCCCCTAGATATTATATCGACTGAATAAAACTCAACTTCCATTTGGCCTCTCAATCTATCCTGCATGCTTCCTAAAGCATCATACTGATCAAGTCACTACTCTGCTTAAAATTTAGGAGATGTAGCCTTTAAACTCTATTACACTGTGTGTGGGGATGTAAATTGTGCAGCCTTTATGGAAAACAGTATGCAGGGTATTCAAATATTCAAAAAAACCTCTACCATATGATCCAGCATTTCCACTTATAGTTACCTATTTGAAGAATATGAAAATACAAATTTGAAAAGTGTATGCACTACTCTCTTCATTGCAGCACTGTTTGCTATAACCAAGATATGAAGACTATTAAGTGGATGAAGATGTGGTATATTTACAAAATGGAATACTTAATCAATCGTATATAAAAAGGAAGAAACCTTGCCATTTGTAACAACATAGATAAAACTTGAGGTAGTTATGCTAAGTGAAATAAATCAGAAAGAGAAAGACAAATACTGGATTATTTCATTCATATGCAGCATATAAAGAAATAAAGCAAACCAACGGACAATACAAAGCAAAAACAAACCATTGGATTCTGACAGCAGAACTGAAGTTGCCAGGAGAGAAAAGGGTGGGAGCAAATGGTGGAGGGGGTGCAGTGGACTGTGGTAGAATGTTACCAGTAGTTTGGTGGTAGATGTGGTATGGTAGCATGCATTTAAGGAAGTGTGAAACTATACCCCTAAATCATAGGTAGTGTCGCAGCCAGTGTTACCTTAATTTAAAAAAATGCATTATATGTGTGTGCATGTATGTATATAAATTATATATAAACTAATATAAAAATTAATTCTGAATTTCATATTCCATATATAAATTAATAAATAAACTAATTCCGGATTCCATACTCTAGCATCCAATATCCTACATCATCCAACCTCAAAATCCAACTCAATTTGGGTCTCCCTGCTGGCACAAGGGGTTAAGTCTCAGCACTATGACGCTATTGGCAGCCATTGCAGCATCAGTTCGATCCTGGCCAGGAAGCTCCCCACATGGCACAGCAGACCTCTCCTGCTCACCCGCTGCTCCCCTCAGCAGTATATTTCAGTTAATCTTCCTATTCTGCTCCCCAGTCTGTTATCTGTGAATCCTCTCACCCCCACACCTCTGGCCTTCACCCCGGCACTTGTATGTAAAAATAAATAAATCTTTTTAAAAATTTCAACTCAATTTATCTCTCTCAAGATATCTTAGCTATTGCTTATGTTATTAAAGAATGTTTACCCATTTTCACTGTTTATCTTCTACAATACATAGTATCTATCTACATTCTATTTCTAGTATCTGTATCTCTACTTTGATATTGCTGAATTATTTATCTTAATATGTTTGTCTTAAATTTTAGCCACTATAGGGGCCTCCCTGGTGGCGCAGCGGTTAAGCGCTGCACTGTGTAGCTGTCGGCAGCAGCAATATGAGTTTGAAGCCCAGCCGTGGAGAATCCCACATGGTGCCGCAGACCTCTCCTGCCTCGCCTGCTGCTCCCCTCAGCAATGTATTTCTGATCTGCCTGTTCTGGCTCCCTACTCTGTCTCTGGTGAACCCTCTCACCACCCCACACCTCTGGCCTGTACCCCAGCTTGTATGTATAAATAAATAAATCTTTAAAAAAAATGTAGCCACTATAAATAAATTTCTAACATACATTAAATTTTTACTCTATGCTACAAACATTATTCACACACCAACATTCACAAATAGAATAATGTTAAGGTGCTAAGAAAACATTCTTGTATTAAAATCTTTGGGGAACACACATTGTCCCCAATCTCATAAAACAAAATGCAAAATATGAAACTTTTTCAGATATTCAATTGCATCTTATCTTTGACAGCTTAATTAAAAGGCTGTCTCTGGTTCCCAAATAATTTTTAATTAGAATATTCCATTCTCTCTAGACTCGGAATTTCTACTGCATTTCTCTTGATGCAGAAGTGACACGGAAGAGAATTAGGTCCGATAAAAATAAAACCTTCAAATTTAGACAGAGCCTGTATATATGAAGCTGAATTAAAATGATCTATAGTTTTCAATGGGGCCAATTTTCTACGGAAAGTCTGCATGATTCTCCCAGTGACAGAGAAACTAGAAGTGCCAGATCCAGCTGCTGAAACACAATGTGCAGAAATCACAGCGAGTTGGGAAAGCATTCAGTATAGACGATCACCACAGAAATGTAAGCCCAGCCAATGATTCTTATAAAATTCTCTAAGCCTGGAGGATCCAATAGTAAGGAAAATTATGCTTTCCATGTCATATTTGAGTCTTTGAACTAACAACAAAACAAATATAGCTTTATATTCATTAATGAAAGACATAAATGAATAAGGAATTAGAACAGAGACAAATGTTAATGGTTAATGAAAAAATATGATTGTAGCAAGTTGCAGAGAAGAAAAAGTCTAATTGCTACACTGGTTAGGGAGTCAATAAGTTAATGGGACAGGTTAATCTTTTCCTAGATAATTATAAATTGGGAAAATTGAAACTAGCATAAAATGTCCTGGGATTATACAAGTATATACAAAATTAGACGCTTGATCCAGCTCTGTCAATTATTAGCTTGGCAACCTTATTCAAATTATTTATTTTTTTTGTGGGTCTTAGCTTCACCTTATTTCTTTGACCTGCACTAGTTTCTTTATAGAAGAATTTCTAGTTTTTATAGCGTCTTCATGACTTTGAACCTTGTTTATGACTTATACTAATACAAAGTTTTGTGCTCAGGTTTTGTTCAGAGCTAATCTTTTAATGAATCCTTTCCCTCAAAAATATCTGTATTTCACAAATCTTAATTTGCTACTTATTTATGTGTATCTAGATCTGATACGCTATTTTGAAGAGTAGTAACATTTTATTTCCTTTGCACATGTATGAAGTATTTTAGCAAATTAATTATTAAGTATTTCCAGATAGTCCTATTGTCAGATTTCAGGTTTTAAGAGAGTTCTTATAATGAAAACTCTACTTACTTCCTACGGCACTTGTTCAGCGTTCATCCTGGGTTTAAATGGGAGTCAAATCACATCCTAACACTAGATGTTAAGTCACCCTGGGCCTCTCTCAATTCACATAAAGTGATGAGAATTAGGGAAAATCTGTATTTAGCCAAAATTGCTGTTTTAAGGAACAAATATGTGACTACCTGACATAACTTGTATTGCAAAAATATATTCCTGTATAGAGGGGACAATGTCGCCTGTAAAGTAGCATCAATGATTGATACCTGCATAATTACAGCAAATCAACATTTTTCCTTTTTTTATCATAAGTAAAATCAAATATGTGTATGTGAGCACAGACACATCACACACACACACAGTTTCCTGCAATGAAGTTAGTATTAATAAATGTTTGGGAAAAATAAAAATATCAACTTTTACCACACAATATATGTGTGATAAAAATTTAGAAATATCAAAAAAAAATCTTGACGAATGATTTCTAGCATATGTACTGAAATAAACTTTCCATCATGAACATCTCTAAAATTGGATAAAATGCATGAGGAAGCTCTTTTTAGACTTTAACAATAATCAAATCAAGACTGCAAGTCCAAAGCAAAGCAAAACTCTTCATTTCTCTAGCTCTTTATGGGGAATAATTTCCCAACTGAGATTCATTGAGTTGGAGCCCAGCAAACATCTACTCTAAGACAAAGAATTGAAAATCAGTAAGGTGAAGTGGCAACAGAGAGAAGGGAGGCACAAAAATAGCAAAAAATAGCAAAAGCCTTGTGTAGACAAGGTGCTGGTAATTGAGTAGTGCTAATGAACTTTAAGACGCAGTATCAATTAAGTGGAGAATTGTTTTTTATATTTCATTACTACTTGTCCATCCAGTTCAAGTGCCATGAAGAACAAATCATAGAAGGATGTATGTCCTAAGTCTAAGGTTTACTCAAGTCCTGCTGAAGCAGACTCAACCAAACTCTGGCAAGAAATGCAGATTATAGCAGTGAAAATGTGTTTCAAAAAATAGTAAGAGAAAGGACTACTAAGTGTAGTATTAGGACACGGATGGTGTAGGGTAAATGAAGGAGGCATCGGGCTTTTCCGCCCTGCTGCCATTGGACTTAATGATGGGCACCTGCCATCCTGCACGTGGGCCTCGTGGTGGCGTGTGCGTGCCTGAGTGGGCGCACATGGGTTTTGAGAGACACTATATAAGGGTAGCGTCACAGGAGCGAGGAGCTGCAGCTCGAGGCTCGAGCGGAAGGCAGCGGAGGCAGCAGCCGCGTGGCAGCGGCAGAGCACAGGGCTCAAGAGCAGAGGACCGTGTGGCGGGGAGCGGTGGAGTACAGGGAAGACGGCTCGACAACATCTAATAAAAAGAGTCTGCTTGAACCGATGATGACCCTACCTGGTCTGGGATGCTTGCAGAACAGATGGAATCCTGGATAAGCACCTGCTGCACAATCTAAAGAAATCATAATAAATTATTAACTTTAATAGCACTGTATCAGTCTTGGTTCATTAATTGTGATAACTGCGCTGTACTAAGAAGAAATTAACTGGTGAAACTGGGTGTGCAATATATGGGGATGCTGTAATATCTTACCAACATTTTTATAAATCTAAAATTGTCTTGGGCCTCCCTGGTGGCGCAATGGGTTAAGTGCAGCGCTGTGGAGCTGTCTGTCGGCTGCTGCCAGCTGCAGCCTGAGTTCTATTCCCGGCCAGGGAGATTCCCACACGGCTCAGCAGATCACTCCTGCCTCGCCCACTGATTCCCCTCAGCAGTGTATTTGGTAGATCTGCCTGTTCTGCTCCCCACTCTGTCTCTGGTGAACCCTCTCACCCCCCACACCTCTGGCTTATACTCCAGCTTGTTTGCATAAATAAATAAATCTTTAAAGAAAATTATAAAATTATATTGTCTTAATATAAAATATAATTGATTTTTAAAAAAGACAATGTAACCATCACACAAGTTGCATAATGTTTAAAATTAGTGCAATTGCTATTTGATAGGAAAGGAAACTAAGGCTCAAAATATGTTAAGAACTTGCGAAAGATCCCAATTAAATGTCAGTCATCCTGAATCTAGATGTCAATCTGAAGCCTGATTGCTTTGCATTTGCATCCTAACTCTTGGCAAATATGTAGAAACTGAGTCTAGGCAATAAGACTTAATGGCTGACTATTGTAGATAGCAATTATGATGTACTAGGCTTCCACTTATAGATATTATTTAAATATCCTTCTTTACTACTAGGTTTCAAGATTGAATAAAATGATTTTTTTTTTTTTACTATTTCTCCTTTCTTGATCCTTTTTATTTGACATGGTCCGTCTGCAGTTAATTAACTTTATTAAAAACTAACAGCAATGAAAACTAAGAGCTTTTTGGGGAATAGTCAAATAAATGAAAATCATACTAAATGTAAAGAATGTATCTTAAAACTTAGACTTAAAGTATCTGATCTGTTTAAATGAAAATAAAGTCACTCATTGGAGTATTGCCCTATGTAGGCAGGGTCTTGGGCAAAGATTGTGTACATATTTATCTGCTTTGTTTTTATTCCACATTCTGTAATGTGTTCAGGTGAAACTATTTGCACTTATATACCTCTCTAATAAAACCAAACTATGTCTAACAGAGTTAAATCCAAATATTCATCCCAAGAATGTTAAACCTATATAGAGTCCCTTAACTTAATTTTTTTTTATAGTAGTGAGTCTTATGAATCTTTCTAAAGGTTTTTTAGAGGTTTTTTTTAAAGGTTTATTTTTTTATGCATACAAGAGCTAGGGTACAGGTCAGAGGTGTGGGGTGGGGGGGTAAGAGGATTCACCAGAGACAGAATGGGGAGCAGAACTGGCAGACAGAGTGAAATACACTGTTGAGGGGAGCAGGCAGGAGAGGTCTTCTGCACCATGTGGAATCTCGAACTCCTGCTGCAGTGGCTGCCGATAGCGTCCCAGGCTGAGACTTAACCCCTTGTGCCACCAGAGAGGCCCTGAATCTTTTAGTTATGTGTCCTAAGTTGTTGAAGATATGTAGTCCTGTGATATTAATGTATGATAGGAAAATTTCACATACCCGGGACAATTTTGTTACCAAATCTTCAGGTTCCTTCTTATGGAGTTAGATATTTATTTATATTTTTTATTCAGATTTCATATTCATCCTAAATTGTTAGTCTCTCTCCTTTTGCCATATATATATATGTGTGTGTGTGTGTGTATATGTGTGTATATGTATATATACACACATATATACATATGTATACACACACACACATATATCCCCTCTGTTTCCTTCCCATTAACCGAAGTATGAAATAAACTCATGTTCCCCATAGTTTCTGCAAGTAGATTTTACACAAGTCAGCTATTTGTAATAAAAATTTAATAAAGTAGATTTTCACTGTCCCCCCCCCACCCCCAGCATTTCATTCCTGTTTTTGCGGAACAGTGTCCACATATTGCTTCTTTAGAACTCAGGCAATATGCTTCAGTAGAGCTCACTCCAGTCTACAGCTGAGACAGTCATGTGACCTTGACTTCAGTTAAGTCAAGTTTAACATCCCACCTCTAAATTGCAGATACACAACATACCAAACATGTCAGAGGGAACAGAGCAGAAAGGTATGTGTTGAAGACAATCTTTGTGGTTTGAATCAAGTCAGTTATGGGGTGAAGTCTAGTTCTTGATATTTAATTTGGTTTGACTCAATGACTTTTTTGGCTGAACCCAATTTAGATAAAAGTCATAACATCTACAGCTAGAAAAACACTATCTGATTCAATACAGGCAGAGAGAGAGAGCAGGATAATGGGAACATGTTAACATAAATAGATAACTTTGTTTACAAAACACCATCACATCACACTGAGTATGTTAGTGATCCTGTTTTATCCTCTGTTTTTACCATGTTCCTTTCTCTTCTAAAATTAATAATGTGGGGCCTCCCTGGTGGTGCAGCGGTTAAGCACTGCGCTGTGGAACTGTTGGCAGCGGCGACGTGAGTTCCACGCCCAGCCAGGAAGATTCCCACATGGCGCGGCAGACCTCTCCTGCCTCACCCGCTGCTCCCCTCAGCAGTGTATTTCCCTCGATCTGCCTGTGCTACTCCCCACTCTGTCTCTAGTGAACCCTCTTGCCGCCCCATACCTCTGGCCTGTACTCCAGCTTATATGTATAAATAAATAAATTAAAAAAAAATAAAAATAGAAAACAAATAAAAAATAAAATAAAATTAATAATGTTCTGCTTCCTCTCCAGAGGCGCCTCTCAACCTTTCTCTCTGACTTGTAAAAATAAGGATATACAAACAAAACGGAATTTTTGAAGTTTTTGTCAGTCAAATTATTATCGTTACTAGTATTATTACTATTATTATTATAAATTTAAAGGCAGTGCAGCTCTCTCTGTTCAATGGAAGGCTGGTTGAAGGTGGAAGGCACTTAAGAAGGGTGTCCTGGGTATTCAGCACCTGTGTGACAGCCAGAAGCAGCACTGTGAAAGCCTCCATAAAATCTATGAAATCTGCTGCAGCCCCCCTTAAAAAAGTGGGCTTATATTTAGACTCTCAGTAAGAATGGATAAAGGCTGAAGGGACAACAAAGAAATTAAATTTCAGAAGATCAAAACTATATCTGAGGCTCACTTCTTTCCAATCCTGGAACTCTTGGGTGCCGTAAGCCTTGTATATACATAGATGATTATAGCACTCTTCTTTTATGCATGAGAGTAGATGGTTTTTTAAATTAAAGAAGGAAGCTGAATTTTCTTACCAGAAATGTTTTATAGAATCAACTTGAAAAAAATATAAGAGGCAGCAAAGGAAAGAGTCCAATATTTCCTTCTATAATTCTTAGATTTTTTTTTGCTAGACTATAAATTCATTAAATAAGAATAACTTCCTTATTCTTAATGGCTGGCCCAAAATAGGCACTCAAAAAATATTAGAAGTCAACTGGGGTCTCTACTGACTTTTCTAAAAATCCCTAGAAAATACCAAACATTATAATGGTATATAGTAAGATATTTACATGAATAACTGCTATTTTGATTTTTACTTTGATGCAAAACATTTATTTTTATATGTATATTAATCTATGTGAGTACCCATAAGTCAACTTTAAATTCTTTTTACCTGATTATGTTGCTTGCTCCTCTAAGAAGTGTTAAGAATGGCTGCCAGGACCTCCCTGGTGGTGCAAGGGTTAAGTCTCAGTGTTGTCAAGCTATTGCCAGCCACTGCTACCTCAATCTTGGGCTGACATTGATCCCCAGCCAGGGAGCAGACCCACATGACTTGGCAGACCCCACGTGTCTTGCCCACTGCTCCCCTCGGCAGTGAACTTCAGTAAATCCTCCTGTTCTGCTTCCCATTCTGTCTCTGGTGAATCCTCTCAGCACTGCACTTCTGGCCTAGATCCCAGTTCTTATGTGCATAAATAAATAAAAATAGATCTTTAAAATAAAAAAGATGACTGGCCAAACAATCTATGTATTTGAAGAATAGATAAAAGCTTTCTGATTTTTAATAAAAAATCATTTAATATAATAATTTTATTTATAGACTCATTGGATCTATCGTTGATTTAAATTGCACATACCACTTTTTTAAAAGATTTAAGACTTATTAATTAGATTTATTTATTTAGATCTATTTAACTAATTATTTATTTGAGGAATATTTGCCCTATAACTATATTTACATCCACTGGAGAGAATATTTAATATGGGATACAGAATACATATTCAAGTGTTGAAAGTCTGGTACACCTCAGGGAGTTTGGTTTAATTTTTTTTTTTTTAAGATTTATTATCTATGCATACAAGCTGGGGTACAGGCCAGAGGCGTGGGGCAGCAAGAAGGTTCACCATAGACAGAGCAGGGAGCAGAACAGGCAGATCAATGGAAATGCACTGCAGAGGGGAGCAGCAGGCACGGCAGGAGCGGTCTGCCGTGCCATGTGGGAGTCTACTTGGCTGGGTGTCAAACTCGCCTCACCGCTGTCGACAGCTCCACAGTGCAGCGCTTAACCGCTGCGCCACCAGAGAGGCCTCACACTTCAGGGAGTTTTGGAATGATATTCAGTTCTCACATTTATACCAGAATCACACAAATTATAAAATGGTATAAATCTGGAAGGGGGGGAGGGGAGGCCTCAAGAGGGGGGAAGAGGGGAGCACGGAGGACTATGGTGATGGCTCCACAGCTGAACAGGTGGTGGGTAACTTATGGGGAACACACTAATGTAAAGGATACAAATAACAAAAATAAATAAAATATCTATTCAAAAAAATTCTGTTATAATATGAAACTATTATTTAGATTAAAATTCGTCTATTAAAACAAATACAAGTATAAAAATAGTTTTAAAGTAGATTGATGAGAATAGGAAGAAAATTGCCATCTAAAACTCAAAGATATGTGACATACATATGCTCATAATATAGGTGATAGGTACTTAGAATATCTATACACAAAAAGGCAATTACCAGCTACTTGGTTAAGATGCATAAAATTAATTTCTAATTATTTGTTTATTGCCTTTTCTGTTTGTCCTTAAACTTATTCCATAGAATGAATTAATAAGTGTGTATAAGCTAAATAAAAGAGTGAAAATGATTCCTTGTTCCTTAGTTACTATATATATAATTTGTTATCTTAGTTTATATCAAACAAATAAAAGCATATTATAAATAATATAAAACATGCATATTTTGAAATGTTTGAAAAATTATATATTAACTTAAAGCTAATTGTCAGTCAGCATATTGGTTTCCTTTTTACAATTATACATCCTAAAAGTAAAAATTAATTAGAATATTCAGTATCTCACATACTGTTCAAGCATAACTTAAAAGACAGATCAATGTAAAAATAAAAATATTGGAATGTCAGTGAAATGTAAGAGTGTTATGTGTCCTTTAGCAGCACACCTGTTCTTGGAGCACAGCTGTAGCGCGCCCACTTCTCTCCATCCACACTGGCAGGATGTGCGGGAGCCACGGACCTGAGCAGAGAAACACACGTCATCACGTGCAGCCTAGTTGCTTTCCACAGATCTTTATGTAGTGATTTTCATAATTTCTTTTGATTACCTGTGCTGACATACATAAAAGCAGAATCAAAATCCTCTTTTTGTGATATTATGACATATTTGAGTTTGTGCCATCATTTTTTTATCTCATTAATTTACATTATTTCCATTATTTTGAATAAAGAATTTACACTTTTGCTGAGACTGGATTATTCTTTTTCAAGGTCCATGTAGTGCTCACATGAACTCATCTTTTCTACCTATCTATTTTATATTTTGAAATATCTAAACCACTAATAAAGCTTTTAATCTGTACTTAGGTGGTAATTTCCCATACTTTATTCCTGGGAAAATTGCACTGTAAAGAAGCACGTATTTTCCAAGCATTAATGTTCTCACACTCTCACAATGGCAGGCTATTTTTTATCCTTTTGTCACCAACATAATGGTTTTAATGCAGTAAACCTCTAACACATCCAAAAATCAGATCTCTGATGATCATCAAAAGTAGAGGGCATAGAATGTCCATTTCTAATTTCAAGTAGAACTAAGTAGAGAAGGTGAACAAACCAATTTTATCCATGATGCAAAGGGAAACAAGTTGCATTATTCCTGTTGTGGAAAAAAATACTTTTTAGCTCCAGGATCATAGCTATTGACTCTATGTCTAAAATGACACACTATCATTTTCTTAAAAGGGGAATTGAAAAATTGGTAAATGTGGAAAGAACTTACTTTAAAATTATCAGAGCGGAAAAGGAAAAGGAGACAAAACAAGGTATTGTGTCAGGCTTAAAATTCAATAACTTGAAAAGATGCATTCACAGATCTCCAAATCTTTCTTCCATGGGCCCAGCCACTGTATGACTACTTTTTCTATTATTTGCAAGCTGACATATTCAGTCTAACAGTCAGAACTTTTTTATTAGCTTGCTTATGGAAGAGCCTTGGGGATGAATAGGCATTAATCATACCTTAGAGAAAAGATAGGGTAATTCTGGTTGATTATTGCAAGGACTCTTGAACAGGAAAATCATAGGGGGAAAATTAGGAAGTTCATGTTGTGAAACTGAAGTCATTGTAAAAGATGATTCAATGAATTCAGCAATATTTTTAAAATGTTATTTTGTTTCCTTCATCTTTCTTCCAAAACTCATCCAACTTTTTGGTCTTATCTTTCAACCTAGATTGAAAAGCATTAACATGCTGTGAAATTAAGGATTGTCACATAGATGAAAGAGTCATCATCCTTTCAAAGCTTATACCCTTGAAACTAATTTTCAGCATCACATCTTCTCTTACTGATGTCATCATGAAAGTGTTAATTCCCAAACACACTGTGTAGCTGTGATAGACAAGATAAATAAAAATATCACAAAATAAATATTGTTACTAAAGAATAACTGAACATCAGAGCTTAGAAGGAAGACAGTGATAATGAATTTAAGACATACTAAAGGAAGCACATAGGATTGTGTAAATTATGCCAGAGAGAAAAAATATGAATTTGAGAGCAAATAACCAAAAAAGAAATATATATCTATCTAAAATTTATTGAGGAGGAATAAATTAAAGGAAAGGAGAAAAAAATGCCTACAGCCTTTTTAGTTAGCTTTTCTGACCAAATTTTGATCTGTTTTTGGGCTTATAGCACAGAGAGTTGGAGGAATGAAAATAATTCAGACATAAGCAATTGATGATTTTGCATAACCAGCTCACCATTTCTATGGCTTTAGATCCATCTGTATTTGTAAGTACTAATTGTAAGTGTGGATTTTTGTGTAATTTCTGAAAAAAATATCTATTTCTGTTATTGTTTTTATGATAGAGTAACATCAAATTTTACCAAAGATGAAATCAACAAAATTGAAGATCCTAGAAGAATAAAACAAGAACGAATATAAAAGACTATTGCTTGAGGTAATTGCTTGATTCAGGCCATGCCCATGTTCTCATAGGAAAGGACAGTGAAACATGGTAAAGCTTAACACATGCAAATTACATGGCATTGAGAGTTGAAAAGTGTGAAGAAAATATCCAGAAACAATATTCCAAAGATTAAAAATAACCTATAGAAATGAGCCCCACATTGGTACTTACTCAAAATGTGACTAAGAGGCTGAGAAGTCAAAGGGAAAAGCAACTGAAATGCTGAACATTCGATCAATGTGTCTGAGGGGCAAGATTAGAACTCAAAACCCACACAGTTTGAGGTACTATGGTAGGTATTATGGATTTAACAGACAAGTTATTTTGTGATGGACTTGGCTTAACACTCTCTATCCTAACATCTGACAAAATAAGGATAAATTGTCTCTGGAGGCATATAAAACTATCATCAAAGTTTCAAATTATCTCTACACGTCTTTAAATAAACAACCTCTGTGAGTAAAAAGTAACCAATATCATGGCGAATGAGACAATGGAGAGAATTAACTGGAGAATGTTATTGAAATGAGCAATAAAATGATTGTTATTGATACTAAAGAAATTTAATATGAAGATAAAAAATATTAACCGAAAAATGAAAATCAAAAAAAGAACCAATGAAAATTCTAGAACTTAAAAATAAAGAAAAAGATCACAATAAATGTCATTGGAGATGCCACAGTACTTAGTATATTAATTTTAAAAAGATCCCATCAATCTATATACACTGAAGAATAAAGTAACAATGAGTGAGAAAATATATAAAAATATAAAATATATAGTATATAAATGTGTGGAAAAGTATACAGTATATGGGGGAAAGGCATAAATATCTACAATATATAAACCAAACTCCAATGGTGTAAAGAGACAGAAAATATGTGACAAAACAAACTCAGAAATAACAATCTAACATTTTCTGAAATAAGAAAAGACATCAAATAACAGTTTTAAGACTTACTAGTCTCGTGCTTACTTTGTGCAGAGTGAACACAGAGAAAATGAAACTTGCGGTCGAAATAAAACAATGGAAAAGAAACCAGTCAAAAGAAAAGACCAAACAACTAGATAAAAAGAAGACAGAAGAGTGACATCTTCAGAGTAGTGAATGAAATAACTGACAAACTAGAGTTCTATATTCATCTAAAATATCCTTCAAAAACGGAAGGCAAATTTCAGACAAATAAAGACTGGAATAAATTATCACTAGAAGACTGGCAGAAATGTAAATATTGAGGGAAGTTATTTATTAAGCCAGAAAGAAACGATCACAGATGGAAACACAATTAATATTATAGTTAACGATGAACCATTAAAAATATCCTCCCTGCCTTGAAATTAAGAACAAGACAGGATTGTCTTCACCATCAGTTTTACTTAAGGTTTTATTCAGTAAAAAAGACAAAAGGAAGGAAAAAATGAGTATAATGATTGACCAATGACAAAGAAAACATTCATTATTCACAGACAATGCATTTATATCAAATTAAAAGAAGGAAAGAGAAATCTATTACACTAGAAGTCTGATTAGGTTTATCTTTGTAGAAGAGCTAGAAGGTTATGATGGAGGGTTTGGGAAGAGGCAAATGGAAGACTTCTGGGACTCAATTCAGCATTTCAGATTTGGCAAGAAAGAATGAGTTCAACTCTGTGTCATAAATAAGTCAGGGTAAAGATAAATTTCAAAAAATCTTGACATTAAGAAGGTAAAATGCCTTTTTATCAATGAAAACTCTAAAAAATATTTTAAAGATAGTATTTAGTGTTGTGTGAATTACTTGCATTCTCTAAACCTTGATTTCTTCCTTTGTAAATTAGAAAAATCTCATGGTCTTTTGATAATTAAGGTAACAAAGAAATAGGTACATTGTGTATGCCAGTTCTCCTCCAAAGTGTTCTTGCTTATTTTTTTGTCCATTAGGAATTAATTACTCAACAAAAACTCAGCTTAATTGTTGAATAAAATATGTATGAGTCTTTTTTGGAGCCCACTTAGTTATTATATACTAATAAACTAATTCAAACTGATCATACCAATAAAGTAAAAATCGACTCTTTGAATTTCCAAATGAAGTTGTTTAATAAATGAACCCACTCGTAAATATTATAGCATCAACCTGTCTATTCACATGATTTAATCAAATTTTAATTAGTTGTAAGATTTACAAAATATATCAGTTAGAGAAAGCAAATTGCATTCCTAGTTTTTCAAGACTAATAGATAACAGAAACATTTTTGGCTTATTGAAGTATTAATTACAATACAATTATTTGACTTTCCTCACATAACACTTTCTCCATTATATGCATATTTATATTCTTTTGCTGTGCTCTAAATAAGTACGTGTGTATACACACACACACGTACATATATATATATATATATATATATTCCTGTGTGTGTATATATTTATATAGATAAATAATATATTTAGTTCCCTCTAGATATAGAAAAACTATAAGAAAAAAACCCAAGGGGTTCACCCTGGTGGCACAAGGAGTGAAGTCTCAGCACTATGAAGCTATCCACGGCCACTGTAGCATGAGTTCAATCCCCAGCCAGGGAGATTCCCACATGGCGCAGCAGACCTCTCCTGTCTCACCTGCTGCTCCCCTCAGAAGCGTATTTCAATAGATCCAACTGTTCTGCTCCCCACTCTATCTCTGATGAATCCTCTCACCCTCCACACCTCGGACCTAGACCCCAGCTCTTGTATGCATAAATTAACAAATATTTTTCAAAAAGAAGAAAAAAACCCAAAAGGGTCACTGTATAAATAGATTCCCATTGTTTAGCTCCCCAACTTTGCAGGCTGAGCTGGAGTGTGGTGCTGTATGGGATATGGCCCTCTAGAAGATAAGAAATCCTTTGGGGAATTCCTTTCTTATCCAAGTATAAGCAGCAGAATGCTTTTGTTTATTTTAATCTCTCATTTTTACTATCTACTCTTTATGCTTTCAGTCTATGTATTTTAGTAATTATGAATAACACAATTTCTTTCTGTTATACTTGCAGTTCTATCAAAAGTGATCTTTCATTTTTTTCCCTTTAGTTAACTACTAAGTTAACTACTCATTACTCATTAAATTCACTCAGTGTTCCCTCTTCCAGAAAGTCATACCTACATACTGCTCCTTCTGGCCTTGTTGGAAAGCCTGGGCTGTCCATCTGAGACCATAGTACTGCTATTCCATTTGAGGACTTCTCATAGTCTAGACTATCTGGCTTTACCTCTGGGTAGAGATATGGCACACAGATAAGTTCATTAAACTTACTTGAATCAAAATTAGCACTAGGACATTTGACACAATTTCCACATATCTAGCTTCTCAGGAAAAGCTACCTAATAATAAACAGCCTAAGTGAATACAGTTTATACAAAATGACAAAAAAAAAATCTCATAAGAATGATATTGTGGTTTATGGTGACTATTTCCTAAATGCTTTAGATAATAATGAGTTTATGTAATTAAAAGTATATCCATGGTTTAATTAATAATACCTGGGAATCAAAACTGAGTATAATCAGAATAAAGATTTATTGCTGAAGTCAAATTAAATTTGACATGAAGGAGGAAAATTATCAAAATAGTAATACTTAGTTAAAATTATTAACACTAACATACTAATCATAAGGAAAATCTACACTTAAAATTTATACAAAATAATATTGGGATTTCATGAAAATTAAATCCTACAGAAAAATTAAATATTGAAATATCTCTTGCCCACTGCTTAAAATCATGATTTTTTTTGACATAAAGTATGTATTATATGCAGAACACCCAACAGATGTTTAATGTAAAAAAGTATGCCAACTAATTGTAATCTTTTTTTGTAGTGAGACAAGCATTTAAAAATTTGACAATTGGTTTCATTATCCTTTGTTTTACTTTAAAGATCCATTTGAACTGTAAGAAAATGTAACATATACAACTAAAACAATTTAACATGCATTGTTTCGATGTTAATATTTTAAACTTTGGAGAATGTAATTTGCTTCAAGTATCTTTAAAATGTCTCTAAGAAACATCAAGTATCCTTATAGAGTTGGTATTTCCAACATTCATTGTACTACACCTGAAATGATGAAGATGAAAATTCAGGACTCCATCACACAGGGCAGGGTGAATCAGCTATTTTCCTCCCAACATGGATTACCAGAAAAGAGGTGAATTTTCTTTTATCTGATCTATCTAATGCTGAATGTTTATCTGGTCCTTTTACAGTTTAACTTTTATACCAGAAAATCAGTGTTGGGCTCACATTAATAACATCCTGTACAAATGTAAGCTATTCTGTTCATGGGTTATATTAATTACATGTCTGAAGTTGCCTTAAATTTAGTTTGGACTTCTTTTCCCAGGGTCCCTAATTTCCTCTGTGCCCTGTCTCTTGATTACTTTCGGTTGTTTGCTTTTTTTTTTTTTCCTGAGAAAATTTACCCTGTGGTCCCGGAAGGAAAACCACTCAGATACTTGGAATCACCTAGATTTGTAATAGTCTTCACAGGCTTCTTTGAATAGACATAACCATTTTCCCTTCTCTAAAAGGAAAACTCATCTAGACTATATCTTTTCATTGCTCAGTGGAAAAAATGCCTGCCTTCTCCAATGTTATCACCACAGTCTCCCTAATATCTCTCCCAGAAATGCTCCAGTGCAGCATTGTGTCAAAACGATGTTGAGAGAGTGTTGGTTGTTTTTTTTAAAGATTGACTATATAACAACAACAACAAAAGGAACATATTTCTAACACACACAAACACAAATCACATAAATCTTTAGAACAAAAGCCTTATCCACTAAAGTTGATACTGTAGTCATTGTAGGTGATTTCTGGTTTGAAAAGTCTGGTATAGGAATGGAAGGAGGGGGAGAGGGGGAGAGAGAGAGAGAGAGAGAGAGAGAGAGAGAGAGAGAGAGAGAGAGAGAGAGAGAGAAAGGGAGGAAGGAAGAGAGGGGAAGGGTGGAAGGCAGAGAAAGAGGAGGACTGGGGGAGGGAGAGACATGGACAGTGGTGGGAGAAAAGAAGGGAGGAAAGAGGGTAGGAAAGAAGGCAAATGAGTTCCAATTGGAACACATTATCTTTAAAACAATGTTCAATTGCACATAAGCTCAGAAAGTTAGTTGAAATATAGATCTGAAAAATCAAAGCAGTCCAGAAATAAAACTATTTAGTACTATATTTTTGAAGCTATGAGAAGGTTTGTGAAGTAGACACATACATGGCGCATAGGAAGGTTTTCTGTGATCAGGTCCATGCCTATTTGTCTCTATACTTCTTTCCTACTACTGGTTCTTTGAACACACTGAACAACTTATAGTAACATCAAATGTCATATTTTTCAAAGATATTATCTATAATGTTCTCCATATTTTCTTCCCCCACAGATACATCTGATTTATGACCCTGCTGGAAATATTGTTTGGAAGATTTTCCATCACATCTGAAATGAGAATAATTCACTCTCTTCATTATTCCTCTTTGGTATTTATTGTAATTGCAATTATTTGTTTAACCATCTATCTGCTCTGTTTCCCTTAGAGAAGGTTGTCATTTATACAGAAAATAAACAAATTTGCCGATAAAGTGGATTAATTGATTTATTAAAATTTTAACAGTTTTCCCCACTAGTTCCTACAGAATATTTGCTTGAGCAAGAATTCTCCAAATACTGAGTCACCTGAACTGGTTACAAGTTGTTTACTCAACATTTCTGAGCACTTTGCCTATGGATTCTACCTCCTAATTCAAACTGAGATGTGTGTATTGGCTACATAACTTAAGGTGGACCATCTTTATTCATCTTCACTGTTAAGATAATTTTAACCTCAACTCTATATAGTTTCTTCAAAATGTTAAAACCAGCCTTCCTGTCGTCCCACACTTTTTGTTCCTCTTTGCTATTAAACTTGATCTATTTACTCTCAGATGTTTAACAATTGGGAAAATTGTAGAATGGAAATATAGACAAAATCCAACTCATATGCAGTTCATACTTGGAAAACACAGGTGTTTAAAGTTTCATTTTTCTGGATAAACTTCAGTTTAATAATTCAGATGTGTCAGCCTAAAGGAAGTTAAGTGAATGAGCATAACATAATTTAACAGGTAATATTTTTGCTTATAAGTAATTCTGTGTACTTTCTCAATGTGTCTATTATTTCATTTTCAATTTGATTTTTAGGCTAATATGCAAAATATTTCATGTGACCCTTAAACACAGAAGTGGGCACCAGATTTTTGACAGATATTCCTCCAAGTTCTGGCTCAAAAATAGGTCAATATAATTCCCAACATTTAGAAAGTCTGGCACCTTCAGGAGGGGTTTTGATGGCTCCTCTACAGCATTTGGATACTCTTGTTATCCCTCATCCTCTCTCAGAAAACCTGTGACTATTTTGAGGCCTCTCGTGACAGATTAAGGGACTATCAGTGGTGACAGGATGGTTTTCTATAGCATTTTGATCTCAGTTTGTTTCAAAAGAGAAAATAGAATGTATACTTAGCTGAGATTCTTTAGATTCCAATTTTAAATTAAATACAACTTCTTTACATTGAAGCTAGCTGGATATCATCATCTCCCACAATTCAAACTCACCTGTTTGGATCACAAATTCAATATTGAATTGGATCTTAAGAAAATATTCCATACAAAGTAATGTTTGTCTCTGATAATAAATAAAATTAGAAATGGGAGTAAGAAGAGGGAATAAGTAAAAGCAAAAGCTGAAATTAATTAAATCCAAAAATATAGATAAACCTTTTTTAAGACTTGTAAACTATGTATTATAGATGAGTATATATCAAGATGGAGGAAAGGCACATAGACACAGAAAGAGTATAACTTGCTTTGTCTTTCTCATTGAGTGAAGCTGTTAACTCTGACTATAATGAATGGAGAGCAGTTTGAATACTATAGAAAAGAAATAGCTACTGGTAGTTCAAGGGGGAAAAAAAACAGAACTTGGTATATCACTTAACTTATGGTGAGTTTGTCATTTATTTTCCTATTGTATCTCCAACTCTCTACCACCATACACATATTTTCTTAAAACTCTAAAGTCTAAAATTGGGCCATAGTTCAGAGACATGGAAAGTTCTAAGAACACCCCTCTATGTCTGGTTCAAGAAGAAGGCAAGGGAACTTGAACACTCAGAGACACAGAATGAAAAATTCTCATTTCTTTTTTTCTCTATTTTCTCCAGTCCTGGTACCCAAGCAATCCTATGAAGACCACATCACTTGGCAAAGAGAGTCAACATTACAATGTTTAATCTTGCTCTCCAATTGGAGGAGCTATATTTCCAAAATGTGGGATAATCTCCCACACCTATTTGCTTTTCTCTCTCTTTGTTCTCCAGCTCCTTCAACTAAAACCTGTTTGCATTTTTAAAATCACAGAGCACAGAAAGATACCTAAAATGCTATCTGATCAGAAGACCAAAAGGAAGCAGCAAATATCAGGGAGCATGCAGAGATTAAGGAGATTCAAAATTAATACCTTCAAAGTTGTTTGTGAACTCTCTGGCTCACTTGTGAGTTGTTCATGCTCAATGAATCTGACCCCAACCAACAAACAAAAGAATTTCAAAAAGCTAAACTAAAAGACAAATATCAGTTTCCAATATAGTCACTGTATTAGTTTCTTATTTTGCCTTAACAAAGTATAGCAAAATTAGTAGTGTAAACCAACACATTTTTTTTTTGTTGTTTGTTTGTAGTTCTGCTGGTGAGAAGTCTAAAATGAGACTTAAGAAGCTAAAATTAATGCATTAGCATAGCTAGTTCCCTCCAGAGTCTTAGGGAAAAATTTGTTCTTTGTCTTTTCCAACTGCTATAGGTTGCTGTCATTCTTTGGCTGACATCACAGCACTCTAATCATTTATCTTTGTCATCACACATCCTATTTCTCAACTATACTTCTGCTTCTCATTATGAGGATATCTGTGACTGTACTTTGTCTCTATCTAGAAAATTAGGAGTATTCTTCCATTCTCTAGATCTTAATCACATCTGACAAGTTCCTTTTTTCCATATGACGTAATAGTCACAGCTTCTGAGAATAAGAACTTTGATATCCTTTAGGGTCATTATCCAACCTTTTCAAAGTCACCGTTACACTTAGGAGACGGATTCTGATATCGTAGCAAAGATTTAAAAAACTAAATTGACATTGGTATCATAGTCAATTACAACATTTTACAGTCACTTAATAAAAGCATATAAATATTCTTATTAATATTTAGTCAAGACTCAGATTCCCATAAAATAAGATTCAAAATTTCCAGGATAGAATCCAGAAATTCTCTGCATAGAAAGAACTAGGAAAATCTAAATGTACAAGTGAGAAGGTAATGAATATTAACATGACACAGATGTTTGAATTATCAGAATGTCTGTAAAGCAGTAATTGTAAAAAGAAATGCACCCTTGAAATGAATGGAAAGATTAAAATTACTTAGCAAATAATAAAACATATAAGGAAAGTTAAATGGAAATATTAGAACTGATAAATATAATAATAGAGAAAGAATTCACAAAATGGGCTTTGTAGCAGAATTGAGATGTCAGAAGAAAGGATCAGTGAAACTGACAATTTAACACAGAATTTATACAACCTGAACAAACAGTAGAGCAAAAAATTATTGAAGACAAAATGGAAAGAGCCACTTAAAAGTTTGGATCAACTTCATATAATGGAATCCAAGAAGAAATATTAAACTTTGGTGAAATGTTTAAGAA